>OX578143.1:149348889-149621508 GCA_951213105.1 Amaurobius ferox
ATACAGTTAAATTACTTTGACCTCCACGGTTTTAAGTTTTTAAGTAGAATAAATTATTGTAGTACTGCGATGAATGAAATAAAAATGTATGAATGACATATTTACTGCTTTTACATAGACAGCCAGACCGGCGCGGTAGCCCAGTGGTTAGCGCGCGAGATTTGCACTCGGTAGGCTCGGGTTCAATTCCCGCCACTGCCAAAACTGCCGCCGTGTTCACGCGGAGTGCGATCACGTTAAACATGTAGATGCGAGTCCTTCCGAGAGGTTAGTAGTAGGGGACGTTGGGTACGGTCCCCCACTGAGTTCCGGTCTAAATCGGGTGACACCTCCCGGCCGTCCAAACAGTTACCTTACATCTTTCTGGTAGGTCGGACGGTATGAGTCTCAACAACAACAACAGAGAACCAGCCGATTTATAATTCGATGACGGCATTTGAATCCAGTTCGTTTTTTTCGATGAAGTTTCAAATTTTCAAATATAATTAATTATTGCAGAATTGTGATATGTTACCGCTGAATGTATCGCATTTTAGAGATGTTTAAATAAAATTAAAGTTGGAAAGTGTTTCAAAATCAATGCTTTATGCATGATTGATCTTTCTTGTGATTTTTTAATACTTTTTGTTGTTGTGTAAGCCTGTGATAAATAAACCATGGCGATATTTTCCATTTAAATACATATTTCAAACCTGCGATTTTCAAAAGTGACTAACTAACACGTTCAATAAACTCCCACAAATCTCAGAGATTTAATTTATTTTCACGTTTTAAACCAACTATTTCCAATCTTTTTCGTTGGGAATCATGGAGTTAGAGAGTGTCGAAAGCCCAGACCACCCGACTCGTCCGAGGACTTAGAGCAGCTTTTTGGATCGCCGGGGGAGTTAGAGAGTAGAACTAAACAAGAAACTTGGACTAAATTTATGGGGGGCTATTTTAAAGCTTCCCACTAAATTTCATTAAATTCGATTTAGCCGTTCTCCCGTGATGATGAGACAAACGTAAGTGTCGTTTTCCACTAATATCTCGATAACCACTGGTCGTAGAAACTCGAAACATAAACTAAATTTTAATTTGGGTTATTTCAAGACTATCCATTAAATATCATCAAATTCGGTTCAGCTGTTCTCTGGTGATGTTGAATCATATATACATACATACATGCATACATACTTTTCTTCTTTATGTATATAGATATATAGATATGTAATTGTATCAAACCGAAAATAAATAGAACTTCACCCATAGTGCTACCGTAAGCCCAACTCGTAATATATTAAAATTTTTAGAAAAAAATGAAGGGATAATTGCCATGGGTGTCATTTAAAAAGTCTCCAAATGAAAAAAAACGTAATTGCTAAATTCCGTGTAATGCTAATAAGTATTTATCTTATAGATTACTAGCTGTATACCCATTCTTTGTGAGGCACATGTAAAGTAAAGAAACTTAATTTACGATTTGGAGTCAACGTATTAATCGAACCTATCTTTTCGATATTTACACAAAAAGAAAAGACGTGAGCTCTTCCATGTTGAGATAATAAACAAAAACACAATTTACAATGTTATTTATTTATATAATGAAATGCCTGTTTCTTATCCTCTTATTACGGGCAGAAATAAAAACTTCCATTTATGGCCGCTCCATTCATTTTCGATTTCGTTTCCATAATTTCAGAAATAGAGGCACAAACAACAATAGAGCCACGTTATCGGATTCTAAATGGCATCTAATACAGAGAGACTCAAAACACGATTGGGTCATGGAAGTTTGGAACCTCCTATAACGATTGGGCCACGCTCAATGTGAGGCACTAGCAGACAGATAAACGTTGCTACACATCAGAACGATATGAAATTCGTTATAGCCTTTTTTCCGGAATCATGAGACAAACAGATAGATGAATATATTTTCATTTATATATATATATATATATATATATATATATATATATATATATATATATTAGAAAGATGGAATAATAACAAAACATTGTAACAATAAAAATCACCAGAACAGTTAAACCACGGCTATCATGCCGAAAACAGAAATGAACAGCACTAGGCTTCATTTGGAGGTTAATTTAGATTAGACTCATCCTCAGGCCTGGGCATCCAACCTAAATTAACCCATACAATTGCTTGTTTTAAATATGGCAATAGTAAATTACCATAAATACCATATCGTAGAAAATGAATGTATTTCATTGCTATAAACATAAATACAACAAAAATAAGCACACATTCGTGTCTGCACAGAAAACGTATTTTGCTGTTCGCACCAGATTTAACAGTTTATTGTATTTTAACACTGGAGACGCGATTAAGACGAAAATTCCCTACCACCACACACACCCATACACACACACACACAAAACTACACCGAAAGTAGATGGCATTATATTGTGAAAATTGCACGCAGATACTACTCACGATAAAGAAGTAGACTTATATCATGAAAAAATGCTGATTATCACGAAGCTCTGAGTTTTTTCACTCCAGTCTAATTTTAATATCTCCACAAAATAGACCGCTATGCAATAACTAACGGATTTCTGATTTAAACTTTGAAATTATTTTGTACCAACCTCACCGCTTTTGATTTAAAGTTTCGAAAATAAGCTATTTCCGCGGTTTTCGACTCAATTAATAATTAACATAGAGCCTCAAGTTTTGCGGCCTCTTCAGAGCAGAAGTCCTCATTTTAATTATTCCAGTCTTTACTGTGCTTAAATAAATTGCTCGATAAATTATGATCAAAGAGTGAAAGGGGGGGGGGGGGGTGAGGGGAAAGGAAAAGGCGCGAAAAATTTATAATGGATACCGGCGATTATTGCCAACAAAAGCGCTCGTCGTAATGCTTTATAAATTAAAATAAATCACTCTGCACAGAATATTTGCTTTCGAAAATGTTATCAGATGAGATATAAATTGTTTTTGATCCGTCCTATTTGCGTTCATTGCTTTAAGATCTGCAAAGAGGAATGAATGACTGGTATGTGTCGTTTTCCCCCAGAGGGTCTGATTTCATTGTTTTGCAAATTCCAGAAATGCAAATGTACTCGAATATGCTGAAAAGTAGTGGTGTCTGTGTGAAAATACGGTTTATAAATTAAAAGTAAAAAAGAAACAAAAATTGAAAATTTCGGCCGTTTTCCTTGCGATTCTGGATTCTAATATTTCTTTTAAATATACTCTTTTAAATATACGCAAAAAGATAGAGGCACCCATTAGAAATAGAACAACAGTCGCGGAACTCGGCGTGTTGTATTGTTTGAAGAGATATGCTAATGATTGGAATTTGGGAGCAAAACAACGTTTAATTAAGAAATGGTGGCAACTAAAAGATGCAGCTAAATAAGTGGTAAATCCTCCACCAGTAGCTACACAAGCCGATATTCGGTGCGGTCTAGAGTTCATTAAATTGAATATTTTCTCTCTGCGAAATATTATGCATAAATATTACAATGAGTCAGCTAATTCAGTGGTATTCTGAGACAGCTGTCATTTCCGTCCCAGCATTTCTCCCAAACGTGTTCTATTGATGATACGTCTGGGAGCCTGAATGGCCACAGGAGGGTATTAAATTCTCGAAGACATTGTTGAGAAATTCGTAGAGTATGTGGTCAGCGCTGTCTTGTCGATAAATGGCACCTGGGCGGCTTGACAGCATATGCAGAAAAACGGCTGCAAAATATCATCCATGTGCAAATGAACCGTCAGATTGGCTCACACCACAACTGAAGGAGTTCGGCTGTTTCAGGAGATGGCTCCCCAGATTGTTACATTACGTGGGATGGCCGTGTGCTTCTCGTAAAAAAATGGAGAATCGGTCAGTTCTCCTCTCCACACAAGTATGCGGTGGTCTTTAGCACTGAGAGAGAAGCAGAATCCCATCCAGACGACTCTGTCTATTTTGAGGGGTCAGTGGTAGGTGCCTTAATAGACGTCGACCACCTCAAGTCGTCTCCGAATAGTATCCCTTAATACCAGGATGCATGGAGGATGGCAAATGCCTTCGAATTTGGAAATGGCTGATAGCGACTCCATTGGTGTGGATGTGGTTCCTCTCCTGACTGCACGAACCTCTCGTTAGCAGTTGTTTGTCTTATGTGTGCGTTCTCTGATTCACTGTTGCCAACACTGATCAACTATCCTATCGCCCCGATCAAGATGGCGACTGATATGTCTGTTGGACACACCAGGTTACCTTAGGTTTTTGATATGATCTCTCTCTACATATAACAATTGTAAGTAGCGCCATCGAGTACGTCTCAAAAGCACCTTTGTATACAACTTGCAGCGGCGAAGCAGAAAATCCAGTTCCGATTGCCCGTAAATGAGATCACTGGCCGTTTTAAATACTGCACGATACGTCGTTCTCAGGCGCGTTGCACAAACCTTACAACATCATTGGAGCTGTCAATTTGGTCATTTTATATGCCGCGTTTCGCGGCTCAATATTTTATGGGTGCATATATGTATATAATAACATCACCATGGAAGCAAAACCACGGCCATATTGTCGATAAGTGAAAAAAGCAGCACCGGCCCAAATTCGATGATTAATCAGAATTAAATTCATCTTCAGGTCTGAGTATTAATTCTAATTAACCCAAACAAATACCTGTTTCATATTGAGCAATAGTACATTACTACAAATGCTCGAACTCAGACTACAGGCATCAAAAATGAAAAAAATTAAGATAAGAAACTTTAAGGGAATTTGTATTACCATGTGGCATGAACCCTTCTTCTTTCACCACGTGTATACGCGATCAACCTCAGCTGAATAAATTGTCTAGAAGCTCCGGAATGAACATATGGAAGTACAACCAAGGAGGCAGTACGAGCGTTCACAGCAACACTTCTAGACCCGTCCAGTGAGTCAGAGCAGGAGACAGGACAATTACCGTATTAGCAATTCAGAATATGAACATGAAGCAAAGATGAGAATTCTAACTAAACAAGTGATTCACAGAAGCAATGAATAAACGAGAATGCCACTATACATCATTATAAGGGCTCTCAAATCGTAGTTTCAAACTGGCTAAAGTTACAATTTTTTAGCGAAAATAAAATTCAAAACATTAATAATTAATGTATCTTATTTTCCGATTTTTTGATTTTTCTAATTTTTTTTAGCTTATTTAATATTTTTAATTTTAAAATTCACAAATGGCTTCGAAAGTCTTAGGAAATATTCAAATTATCCCATAAAATATATATAAAAAAAATTCAGCATAATATATTCGGTAGTTTTTTAAATAAAAATTTAAATAACAATGACACCCCTAAAATATGAAGAGAGCACGTGACCCTCTTCAAAATAAAATATGCCATCCATCTTGTGTCAAAATCGTGATTTTTAAAGTTCTTTTTAATTTATATTTAGTGTTGCATCCGTCCTAAAACTTATTTTATCTTTTATTTTTTTCTGTACATCTGTATACTGCGCCAAAGCAATTTCAACCTTTTGGGCTTTCAATGATCATCAAACTTTGATTATTTCTACAACGAATCCTAATTTTCACCAATTCAGAATGTAAACACATCAAGCTGTACGATGAGTTTTATTATAATTGGTTAATTTCTTTAAAGCAAAGTTATGTAGCTCTGGCGGCTACAATATAGCTGATGTGAATGAAACTTTCATTGATTTTACATAGAGAAGCAGATGAGTTTATATTATTTATATTATAGCAGACGAGTTTATTTTTTTACATAGAGAAGCAGACGAGTATTTTTATGTAAAATAAATTATTGTAGAATATTATTATTATATATACTAATTGCCAAGTGTCCGTCTGTCTGTCTGTCTGTCCGTCTGTCTGTCACGCCTTTTTTAGGCACTTCCCGAATAGATAGAGACTTGCAATTTGGTACACGGCTCGGTCGTTCGATAAAACCCCCTGGAAAAATCGAATTTTTCGAAAACGTTCTATAGAGGGGGTGCCCCACACAAAAACGTTCGAAAAGTGAAACGACGGGAAAGCATGCTTTGCGATGAGATAGAGACTTCAAATTTGGTGTATGGGTAAATCGTTCGAAAGGAAGAAAGTGTGCAATTTCAGATTTCCAATATTTTCTACTTAAGGGGGGGTGCAGCACACCAAAACGTTCGAAAAGTGAAACGATAGGAGAGCATGCTTTGCGATGAGGTAGAAACTTCATATTTGGTGTATGGGTGAATCGTTCGAAAGGCAGAAAGTGTGCATTTTCAGATTTCCAATATTTTCTACTCAAGGGGGTGCCGCACACCAAAACGTTCGAAAAGTGAAATGATAGGAAAGCCTGCTTTACGATAAGATAGGGACTTCAAATTTGGTATATAGGTGAACCGTTGGAAAGGAAGAAAGTGTGTAATTTCAGATTTCCAATATTTCCTACTTAAGGGGGTGTCGCGCACAAAAATGTTCGATTTTCCGAATAAATGAGAAACGGCCCCTTTAAAATTCGATAGAGGCTCAAAATTTTAAATATAGACTAATCATTTGATGAAAACACCCAAAACGAATATAATTTTTCAAAAATGTTCGTTTAAGGGGGTTTTCCAGTGGAAAACGTTCGAAATGTGAATTGATAAAAAAAAACATGCTTCGAAATAAGATACAGACTTCAAATTTGGTGTACAGGTAGATAGTTCGAAAGGAAGAACATGTGCAATTTCAGTTTTCCGATATTTTGAACTTTTGGAGGTGCCTCAAAACTAAATGTTCGATTTGTCGAATAAATAAGTAAAAAATTTACATTATTCAGGGGTTGCTTAATGTGGGGCCGTTGATTTTCAACGGGTATGCGGCTAGTATATACTAATTGCCAAGTGTCCGTCTGTCTGTCTGTCTGTCCGTCTGTCTGTCACGCCTTTTTTAGGCACTTCCCGAATAGATAGAGACTTGCAATTTGGTACACGGCTCGGTCGTTCGATAAAACCCCCTGGAAAAATCGAATTTTTCGAAAACGTTCCATAGAGGGATTGCCCCACACCAAAACGTTCGAAAAGTGAAACGACGGGAAAGCATGCTTTGCGATGAGATAGAGACTTCAAATGTGGTGTATGGGTAAATCGTTCGAAAGGAAGAAAGTGTGCAATTTCAGATTTCCAATATTTTCTACTTAAGGGGGGGTGCAGCACACCAAAACGTTCGAAAAGTGAAATGATAGGAAAGAATGCTTTGCGATGAGGTAGAGACTTCAAATTTGGTGTATGGGTAAATCGTTCGAAAGGAAGAAAGTGTGCAATTTCAGATTTCCAATATTTTCTACTTAAGGGGGGGGGGTGCAGCATACCAAAACGTTCGAAATGAGATAGAGACTTCAAGTTTGGAGTATGGGTAAATCGTTTGTAACAAAGAAAGTGCGGAATTTCAGATTTCCAATATTTTCTACTTAAGGGGGTGCCGCACACAAAAATGTTCGATTTTCCGTCTACAGGGGGTGCTCCACACCAAAACGTTCGAAAAGTGAAATGATAGGAAAGCATGCTTTGCGATGAGATAGTGACTTCAGATTTGGTGTATGGGTAAATCGTTCGAAAGGCAGACAGTGTGCATTTTCAGATTTCCAATATTTTCTACTCAAGGGGGTACCGCACACCAAAACGTTCGAAAAGTGAAATGATAGGAAAGCCTGCTTTGCGATAAGATAAAAACTTCAAATTTGGTGTATGGGTAAACCGTTTAAAAAGAAAAAAGTGTACAATTTCAGATTTTGAATATGTTCTACTTAAGGGGGTGCCGCACACCAAAATGTTCGATTTACCGAATAAATGAGAAACGGCTACTTTAAAATTTGATAGAGGCTTGAAATTTGGTATATGGGCTAATCATTTGAAGAAAACACCTAAAACAAATATAGTTTTCTTAAATGTTCGTTTAGGGGGTGCTCCACACCAAAAGGTTCGAAAAGTGAAAAGATGGGAAAGTGTGCTTTCCGATAAGATAGAGACTTCAAATTTGGTGTATGGGTAAAACGTTTGAAAGGAAGAAAGTGTGCAATTTCAGATTTTCAGTATTTTCTACTTAAGGGGTGCTGCACACCAAAATGTTCGATTTACTGAATAAATGAGAAACGGCCACTTTAAAATTTGATAGAGGCTTGAAATTTGGTATATGGGCTAATCATTTGAAGAAAACACCTAAAACAAATATAGTTTTCTAAAATGTTCGTTTAGGGGGTGCTCCACACCAAAACGTTCGAAAAGTGAAATGATGGGAAAGTGTGCTTTGCGATAAGATAGAGACTTCAAA
Organism: Amaurobius ferox; assembly: GCA_951213105.1. Classification (NCBI taxonomy): domain Eukaryota; kingdom Metazoa; phylum Arthropoda; class Arachnida; order Araneae; family Amaurobiidae; genus Amaurobius; species Amaurobius ferox. The sequence continues at coordinate 149,357,142 of OX578143.1, forward strand.
TTTGGTGTATGGGTGAACCGTTTGAAAGGAAGAAAGTGTACAATTTGAGTTTACCAATATTTTCTACTTTGGGGGGGGGGGGGGCCTCACACCAAAATGGTCGATTTTCGGAATAAAGGAGAAACGCCCCTTTTAAAACGTGATAGAAACTTGATATTTGGTATATGAGCGAATCATCTGATAGAAATCACAAAAAGAATAGAGTTTTTCAAAAATGTGTATTTAAGGGGGTGGGTACTCCACACAAACACATTCGAAAGATAAAATGCTAGAAAAGCATGCTTCGCGATGAGATAGTTACTTCAAATTTGGTGTACGGGTAAAATGTTGGAAAGGAAGAAAGTGTGCAATTTCAGTTTTCCAACATTTGTTATTGTAGGGGGGTGCCGATCACTAAAATATTTGATTTGCCGAACAAATTAAAAACGTCTCCTTTACAATATGATAGAGGAATTTAGTATAAGGGCTAACCATTGGACAAAAAAACCAAAGATGAATACAATTTGACAAGAATGTTCTTTAACGGGGTGCTACACAGAAAACGGTCGAAAGGTGAAGTTATAGAAAAACATGCTTCTCTTCGCGATAGGATAAGGACTTCAAATTTGGCGTACGGGAAGATAGTTTGAAAGGAAGAAAGTATGAAATTTCTGATTTCCAATTTTTGTTACTTTAAGGGATTCCGCACACTAATATGTTCGATTTTCCGAATAAATGGAGTAAACTTCCTTTTAAATGTGATAGAGGCTTGATTTCTGGTATATGGGCCAATCATCTGATAAAAAAACAAACAAGACAAACAGAGTTTTTCAAAAATGTTCATTTATGGATGTGCTTCACAAAAAAAAGTTCCAAAGGAGAAATAATAATATAGGGGTGCCTCGGGATGAGATAGACTTTTATGTGTTGTACGGGTAGATAATTCGAAAGGAAGAAATTCGCAAATTTAGTTTACCAATATTTTCTTTTTTAGGGGGTACTGAACACCAAAATATTCGATTTGTCGAATAAATGTGAAACGCGAATTATTAAAAAATTTGCACTATTCAGGGGTAACTTATTGCGAGACCGTTGATTTTCAACGGGTATTCGGCTAGTCTATTATATATACTAATTGCCAAGTGTCCGTCTGTCTGCCCGTCTGTCTGTCTGTCTGTCTGTCCGTCTGTCTGTCACGCCTTTTTTAGGCACTTCCCGAATAGATAGAGACTTGCAATTTGGTACACGGCTCGCTCGTTCGATAAAACCCCCTGGAAAAATCGAATTTTTCGAAAACGTTCTATAGAGGGGGTGCCCCACACCAAAACGTTCGAAAAGTGAAATGACAGGAAAGCATGCTTTGCGATGAGGTAGAGACTTCAAATTTGGTGTATGGGTAAATCGTTCGAAAGGCAGAAAGTGTGAATTTTCAGATTTCCAATATTTTCTACTCAAGGGGGTGCCGCACACCAAAACGTTCGAAAAGTGAAATGATAGGAAAGCCTGCTTTGCGATAAGATAGGGACTTCAAATTTGGTATATAGGTAAACCGTTCGAAAGGAAGAAAGTGTGTAATTTCAGATTTCCAATATTTCCTACTTAAGGGGTTGCCGCACACGAAAATGTTCGATTTTCCGAATAAATGAGAAACGGCCCCTTTAAAATTTGACAGAGGCTCAAAATTTTATATATAGACTAATCATTTGATGAAAACACCCAAAACGAATATAATTTTTCAAAAATGTTCGTTTAAGGGGGTTCTCCAGAGGAAAACGTTCGAAATGTGAATTGATAAAAAAAAACATGCTTCGAAATAAGATACAGACTTCAAATTTGGTGTACAGGTAGATAGTTCGAAAGGAAGAACATGTGCAATTTCAGTTTTCCGATATTTTGAACTTTTGGGGGTGCCTCAAAACAAAATGTTCGATTTGTCGAATAAATAAGAAACGCGAATTATTAAAAAATTGACATTATTCAGGGGTTGCTTAATGTGGGATCGTTGATTTTCAACGGGTATGCGGCTAGTATATACTAATTGCCAAGTGTCCGTCTGTCTGTCACGCCTTTTTTAGGCACTTCCCGAATAGATAGAGACTTGCAATTTGGTACACGGCTCGGTCGTTCGATAAAACCCCCTGGAAAAATCGAATTTTTCGAAAACGTTCCATAGAGAGGGTGCCCCACACCAAAACGTTCGAAAAGTGAAATGACGGGAAAGCATGCTTTGCGATGAGATAGAGACTTCAAATTTGGTATATGGGTAAATCACTCGAAAGGAAGAAAGTGTGCAATTTCAGATTTCCAATATTTTATCCTTAAGGGGGGGGGGGTTGCAGTACACCAAAACGTTCGAAAAGTGATATGATAGGAGAGCATGCTTTGCGATGAGATAGAGACTTCAAGTTTCGTGTATGGGTAAACCGTTTGAAACAAAGAAAGTGCGGAATTTCAGATTTCCAATATTTTCTACTTAAGGGGGTGCCGCACACCAAAACGTTCGAAAAGTCAAATGATAGGAAAGCATGCTTTGCGATGAGATAGAGACTTCAAATTTGGTGTATGGGTAAATCCTTTGAAAAGGAGAAAATGTGCAATTTCAGATTTCCAATATTTTCTACTTAAGGGGGTGTCGCACACCAAAACGTTCGATTTACCAAATAAATGAGAAAATACGCCTTTAAAATTTGATAGAGGCTTAAAATTTGGTATATGGGCTAATAATTTGACGAAAGCGTCCAAGATGAATACAGTTTTTCAAAAATGTTCGTTTAAGGGGGTGCTCCAGAGTAAAACGTTCGAAAGTCAATTGATAAAGAAAACCATGCTTTGGAATGAGATAGAGATATCAGATTTGGTGTAAGGATAGATAGTTTGAAAGGGCGAAAGTGTAAAATTTCAGTTTACCAATACTTTCTACTTTAGGGGGTGCCCCCCACTAAAATGTTCGATTTTCGGAATAAAGGAGAAACGCTCCTTTAAAAACGTGATAGAGGCTATATATTTGGTATATGGGCGAAACATCTCATAGAAATCACAAAAAGAATACAGTTTTTAAAAAATGTATAGTTAAAGGAGTGGGTATTCTACACAAAAGCATTCGAAAGATGAAATGCTAGAAAAGCATACTTCACGATGAGATAGAGACTTCAAATTTGGTGTACTGGTAAAAAGTTGGAAAGGAAGAAAGTGTGCAATTCCAGTCTTCCAACATTTGCTATTGTAGGGGGTACCGATGTCTCTCAATCTATTCGTTCGAAACGTTCGAAAAGAGAATTGATAAAAAACCATGCTTCGAAATGAGATAGAGATATCAAATTTGGTGTAAGGGTAGATAGTTTGAAAGGAAGAAAGTGTGAAATTTTAGATTTCCAATATTTGCTACTTTAAGGGGTGCGCACACTAATATGTTCGATTTTCTGAATAAATGAGGCACGCTTCCTTTTAAATGTGATAGAGGCTTGATATTTGGTATATGGGCCAATCATCTGATAAAAAACACAATACAAACAGAGGAAGAAGTGCGAAAATTTAGATTTCCAATATTTTCTCCTTTAGGGGGTTCTGCACACCAAAATATTCGATTTGTCGAATAAATGTGAAACGCGAATTATTATAAAATTTACACTATTCAGGGATTGCTTATTGCGAGACCGTTGATTTTCAACGGGTATTCGGCTAGTATATACTAATTGCCAAGTGTCCGTCTGTTTGTCTGTCTGTCACGCTTTTTTTAGACACTTCCCGAATAGATAGAGACTTGTAATTTGGTACACGGCTCGGTCGTTCGATAAAACCACCTGGAAATATCGAATTTTTTGAAAACTTTCTATAGAGGGGGTGCCCCACACACAAACGTTCGAAAAGTGAAATGACCGGAAAGCATGCTTTGCGATGAGATAGAGACTTCAAATTTGGTATATGGATAAATCACTCGATAGGAAGAAAGTGTGCAATTTCAGATTCCCAATATTTTCCACTTAAGGGGGGGGGTGCAGCACACCAAAACGTTCGAAAAGTGAAATGATAGGAGAGCATGCTTTGGGATGAGATAGAGACTTCAAGTTTGGTGGTTGAGTAAATCGTTCGAAAGGAAGAAAGTGTGCAATTTCAGATTTCCAATATTTTCCACTTAAGGGGGTGCCGCACACTAAAACGTTCGAAAAGTGAAATGATAGGAAAGCATACTTTGCGATGAGATAGAGACTTCAAATTTGGTGTATTGGTAAATCGTTCGAAAGGAAGAAAGCTTGCAATTTCAGATTTCCAATATTTTCTACTTAAGGGGGTACCGCACACCAAAACGTTCGATTTACAGAATAAATGAGAAAACGCTCCTTTAAAATTTGATAGAGGCTTGAAATTCGGTATATGGGCTAATCATTTGATGGAAACACCCAAGACAAATATAGTTTTTCAAAAATGTTCGTTAAAGGGGGTGCTCCAGAGTAAAACGTTCGAAAAGTGAATTGATAAAAAAACCATGCTTCGGATTGAGATAAAGATATCAAATTTGGTATAAGGGTAGATAGTTTGAAAGGAAGAAAGTGTACAATTTCAGTTTACCAATATTTTCTACTTTAGGGGGTACCGCACACCAAAATGTTCGATTTTCGGAATAAAGAAGAAACGCCCCTTTTAATACGTGATAGAGGTTTGATATTTGATAGATGTGAAAATCATCTGACAAAAATCACAAAAAGAATAGAGTTTTTCAAAAATGTATAGTTAAGGGGGTGGGTACTCAACACAAAAGCATTCGAAAGATGAAATGCTAGAAAAGTATGCTTCGCCATGAGATAGAGACTTCAAATTTGGTGTACGGGTAAAAAGTTGGAAAGGAAGAAAGTGTGCAATTTCAGTCTTCCAACATTTGCTATTGTAGGGGGTGCCGATGTCTCTCTCTCTATTCGTTCGAAACGTTCGAAAAGTGAATTGATAAAAAAACCATGCTTCGAATTGAGATAGAGATATCAAATTTGGTGTAAGGGTAGATAGTTTGAAAGGAAGACAGTGTGAAATTTCAGATTTCAAATATTTGCTACTTTAAGGGGTGCGCACACTAATATGTTCGATTTTCCGAATAAATGTGACACGCTTACTTTTAAATGTGATAGAGGCTTGATATTTGGTATATGGGCCAATCATCTGATAAAAAACACAAGACAAACCGAGGAAGAAATGCGCAAATTTATTTTCCCAATATTTTCTTCTTTAGGGGGTTCACACCAAAATATTCGATTTGTCGAATAAATGTGAAACGCGAATTGTTATAAAGTTTACATTATTCAGGGATTGCTTATTGCGAAACCGTTGATTTTCAACGGGTATTCGGCTAGTTATATATACTAATTGCCAAGTGTCCGTCTGTCTGTCTGTCACGCCTTTTTTAGGCACTTCCCGAATAGATAGAGACTTGCAATTTGGTACACGGCTCGGTCGTTCGATAAAACCCCCTGGAAAAATCGAATTTTTCGAAAACGTTCTCTAGAGGGGGTGCTCCACACCAAAACGTTCGAAAAGTGAAATGATAGGAAAGCATGCTTTGCGATGAGATTGAGACTTCAAATTTGGTGTATAGGTAAATCACTCGAAAGGAAGAAAGTGTGCACTTTCAGATTTCCAATATTTTCTGCTTAAGGGGGGGTGCAGCATACCAAAACGTTCGAAAAGTGAAATGATAGGAAAGAATGCTTTGCGATGAGGTAGAGACTTCAAATTTGGTGTATGGGTAAATCGTTGGAAAGGAAGAAAGTGTGCTATTTCAGATTTCCAATATTTTCTACTTAAGGGGGTGCCGCACACCAAAACGTTCGAAAAGTGAAATGATAGGAAAGGCTGCTTAGCGATAAGATATGGACTTCAAATTTGGTATATGGGTAAACCGTTCAAAAGGAAGAAAGTGTGTAATTTAAGATTTCCAATATTTTCTACTTAAGGGGGTGCCGCACACCAAAACGTTCGAAAAGTGAAATGATAGGAAAGCCTGCTTAGCGATAAGATAGGGACTTCAAATTTGGTATATGGGTAAACCGTTCAAAAGGAAGAAAGTGTGTAATTTCAGATTTCCAATATTTCCTACTTAAGGGGGTGCCGCACACAAAAATGTTCGATTTTCTGAATAAATGAGAAACTGCCCCTATAAAATTTGATAGAGGCTCGAAATTTGATATAAGGACTAATCATTTGATGAAAACACCCAAAACGAATATAGTTTTTCAAAAATGTTCGTTTAAGGGGGTGCTCCAGAGGAAAACGTTCGAAATGTGAATTGATAAAAAAACACATGCTTCGGAATGAGATACAGACTTCAAATTTGGTTTACAGGTTGACAGTTCGAAAGGAAGAACATGTGCAATTTTAGTTTTTCGATATTTTGAACTTTTGGGGGTGCCTGAAAACTAAATATTCGATTTGTCGAATAAATAAGAAACGAGAATTATTTAAAAATTTACCTTATTCGGTGGTTGCTTAATGTGGGACCGTTGATTTTCAACGGGTATTCGGCTAGTATATACTAATTGCCAAGTGTCCGTCTGTCTGTCCGTCTGTCTGTCACGCCTTTTTTAGGCAGTTCCCGAATAGATAGAGACTTGCAATTTGGTACACGGTTCGGTCGTTCGATAAAAATCGAATGGAAAAATCGAATTTTTCGAAAACGTTATATAGAGGGGGTGCCCCACACCAAAATGTTCGAAAAGTGAAATGACGGGAAAGCATACTTTGCGATGAGATAGAGACTTCAAATTTGGTATATGGGTAAATCACTCGAAAGGAAGAAAGTGTGCACTTTCAGATTTCCAATATTTTCTGCTTAAGGGGGGGTGCAGCATACCAAAACGTTCGAAAAGTGAAATGATAGGAAAGAATGCTTTGCGATGAGGTAGAGACTTCAAATTTGGTGTATGGGTAAATCGTTGGAAAGGAAGAAAGTGTGCTATTTCAGATTTCCAATATTTTCTACTTAAGGGGGGGTGCAGCATACCAAAACGTTCGAAAAGTGATATGATAGGAGAGCATGCTTTGCGATGAGATAGAGACTTCAAGTTTAGAGTATGGGTAAATCGTTTGAAACAAAGAAAGTGCGCAATTTCAGATTTCCAATATTTTCTTCTTAAGGGGGTGCCGCACACAAAAATGTTCGATTTTCCGTCTGTAGGGGGTGCTCCACACCAAAACGTTCGAAAAGTGAAATGATAGGAAAGCATGCTTTGCGATGAGATAGTGACTTCAGATTTGGTGTATGGGTAAATCGTTCGAAAGGCAGAAAGTGTGCATTTTCAGATTTCCAATATTTTCTACTCAAGGGGGTGCCGCACACCAAAACGTTCGAAAAGTGAAATGATAGGAAAGCCTGCTTTGCGATAAGATACTAGGGACTTCAAATTCGGTATATAGGTAAACCGTTCGAAAGGAAGAAAGTGTGCAATTTCAGATTTCCAATATTTCCTACTTAAGGGGGTGCCGCACACAAAAATGTTCGATTTTCCGAATAAATGAGAAACGGCCCCTTTAAAATTTGATAGAGGCTCAAAATTTTATATATAGACTAATCATTCGATGAAAACACCCAAAACGAATATAATTTTTCAAAAATGTTCGTTTAATGGGGTTCTCCAGAGGAAAACGTTCGAAATGTGAATTGATAAAAAAAACATGCTTCGAAATAAGATACTGACTTCAAATTTGGTGTACAGGTAGAAAGTTCATGTGCAATTTCAGTTTTCCGATATTTTGAACTTTTGAGGGTGCCTCAAAACTAAATGTTCGATTTGTCGAATAAATAAGAAACGCGAATTATTAAAAAATTTACATTATTCAGGGGTTGCATAATGTGGGGCCGTTGATTTTCAACGGGTATTCGGCTAGTTGTGATAATTTAAAAAATATCGCCGTTGAATTAAAGGAATAGAAAAATATTTATGAATGAAATATTCACTGCTTTTATATAGAGAACCAGGTGATTTATATTTCGATGACATTATTTGAATAAAATTCATTTGTTTTCGATGAAGTTTTCAAGTTTAAATTATTGTAGTATTGTGATCATTTTAAAAGTATCACCACTGAATATATCGCATTTTAGAGATGTCTAAATAAAATTGCATTGCAGTTGGAAAGTGTTTCATAATCAATGCTTTATGCATGATTGATCATTCATGTTTCTTTATTTTTTCAATAATTCATTAGATTGATTTTTAATTGCACAATATAACACTAAATTTGCATTTTTAATTCAATTTTTGTTTTTATTTGGCAATTGGATATTTTTCCGAATGCGGGGTAACAAGAATGCAAAAAACCTCAAATATCTTGAGAAGAGTAAGTCCCAAAATAATGAAGTTAGTTATATTCTTTTCCTCGTCCAAAACTGCGTATAAAATAAGAATTTAATTCTTACATTTGAGCATACGTAGTCTTTTTTTTATTTCTATTTTGCGATTTTTGCGGACCATTTCGTAAAAAAAGGCAGGTTGTTCGTTTCTGAATCGTACTAAAATCTAATCAGCACCAGGGTAACCCACAAGTAACTTATCTACCAAATTTTGTAAAATTTGATCCATCAGTTTTGTATAGGCAGACACACAGACAGACACACACACACACAGACGTCACGCTAAAAATAATTTTTTCGTATTCTATAGGTTTCAAAACTTGTAGATCAGTCGAAAACTCGAGTTACGATTTTCGGCTTGATTCAAGATTTTCCTTATATATTACCATGTATTGCAGGGAAAGTATGATGTGGGTAGCACATGACTTTACCTGCAGACTTATATTCACGTTCTTTATTTCTACAATAATTTATTGAGCTTAATTACAGAATAATAACATCCATAATTGTTTTAAATGACCTTGAATTTGCACTTTTATTTCAATTTTCGTTCTCAGTTTGTAACTGGACGGTGGAGTAGCGAAAATGTGAAAAAACTGAAATATCTCAGGAATGGATAGACTTAATGTAATGGGCTTGGTCTTATTCTTTTCATCGTTAAAAATTACCTTCAAAACTGGAATTTAATTGATATATATGAGAATACGTAGTTTTTTATTTTAGATTTTGAAGATTTCTGAGGGCCATTTCGCAAAAAAAGCTGGTTATTTTTTTTTCGGAATCGTACTAAAATCTAATCAGCACCAGGGTAAACCACAAATGACTTATCTACCACATTTTGTAAACTTTGAACAATTAGTTTCTCAGCCAGAGTGGATAAAGGCAATTTTTGCGGGTCATTTCGCAAAAAAAAGGTGGGTTGTTTTTCCTCGAATCATGCCAAAAACTAATCAGCACCAGAGTCTCGCACAAGTGACTTACCTACCCTATTTTATGAAATTCGGTTCATTAATTTTTGAATTAGAGTGTGGATACATATACATTGCAGAGATAGGCACACAGGTTCACACATAGACAGACACACAGACACACACACAGATGTTACGCTAAAAATAGTTTTTTCATATTCAAAATAGAGTTTTCGTGTTCTGTCCCAAAACTCGCAGATCCAGTGAAAACTCGAGTTGCGATTTTCGATATGATTCCAATACTTTCCATATACATCGAAATTAAATAATCAATGTATTTTTACTTTCCTATGTTATGCAGGCAATGCAAAGATACATTATTTATTTAATTTTGACCTTTATGTATTGCCAGGGTGAACACCTTTTTAATGGAATGCTTGTTGTTTTTCATTTTTCCGTAAAAGCTTAAACGTCCTATAGATTTGTATTTATTTCACAGAAAATTCGATTCAGCCTAAATGATTCAGCAATTCTAGTTGGATTCTCGGCCTAGTTCATTCAGCCCTTCTTTTTCATTCTTCAGGTCGAACATGCTTCAAGGTGGACGGACCGGAGCGAAGGTGCCGCCTGCCTGCTCGTTCAACTCGGCTCAAATTCGGCATTATAATTTTTGATCTTTAAAATTCTTCAAAATTTGAATCTTTATAGTTTATTTTCCTCTCAGCTCATTGTCGTGTCGAAGTTCGAAGATTGCTATCTTCTGGCGATCGCCACTTTATCCGATACGCTTGAACAGCATTTTCTAATGGTTCATTCATTTCAATTTCCCTACCATACATGGCAACGGATAGGGAAAGTATTGAAATCATACCGAATCGCAACTCGAGTTTTCGACGGATCCACACGTTTTGGGAATAGAATACGAAAATTCTATTTTTAGCAAGACGTCTATGTGTGTGCCTGTCTGTCTGTCTGTCAATGTATGTGTCCACTCTAACTCGAAAACGAAAGGACCTAATTTCATAAAATGGGGTAGGTAAGTCACTTGTGCCTGACCCTGGTGCTGATTAGATTTTGATACGATTCGGAAAAGAAAAAATTGCAAAAATCGTCAAAATCTAAAATAACAAAACTATTTATGCTCAAATATATCCATCAAATGCTTGTTTTATACGTAATATTTAACGATAAAAAGAATAAGACCAAATCCATTATACTAGGACTCGCCGTACTCTATATATTTTATTTTGTTTTTTGCATTTCCTCTACACCACCTTTAAAAATATGTCCAGTTATCTAATGAGAACGAAAATTGAATTCAAACTGAAAATTCAGTGTCATTTTAAATAATTATGGGTGTTATTTTTTTTGGCATTAAACTCAATTTAATGATTATAAAGAGAACGTGAATATGAGTCTGAAGGTAAAGTCATGTGCTGCCCACATCAGATTTTTTTTCTGCAGCTGTTTTATTTGTAACCAATGAAATATCACGCTCATTTAGCCCCAAGAATTGATCTTTCTCACCTAAACTTTTTTTCTCCCGAAAGATAGAGTTTAAACCGGGTCATAATGACAAACCAGCGGGACTTCGGTGCGTACCTTGAAACCGGGACAATCCCGGTCCAAGCGATATGCATGGTAAGCCTATTTATTAATATCTAATTTTCATGTATTGCTCTCATCGAAAGGAACATCATTTCTAAAATTAACGATATCTAGATAATAGCCGAGCATGACGATTAGTTACTTCGCATAGTTTATGAATAATATTTATATTTAATAGTAATTATTATTAATTAATAGTAAATAAATTAAGAAAGTGTAATGAAGAAACTAAAATGTGTCGTAAAACCAACTCCTGTTGGAAATGAGACACTTTAGTCTGCATTTTAATTACAGTATATTTTTATTTTAGGTGATCTAAACTACGATCATCGCGAATCCATGTCAATGTTTCCCATCTACTGCATGCTTTTATTTTAGAAAACAAGTATTCGAACACGTTCAGGTTTTAGTCTGCTTTCTTTGGGGAAAGGGTCGCACATTAAACCAGGGGATGCTGAATACTTGTTCTGAAAAACTGTTGATTCAATACTTCAAAGGTCATTTATTCAAGCGAGGATGCCAGTGGTCAATCTTGGTGAGAGCATACGTTCTTTTAGGTACTTTCGATTTTTTTTTCTGGAGCATCGTGGCATGTTATAACAATCATGTGTGTTAAATTATTTATGAACTATGGTAGATATTCATAATTTTATGGATGATTTTATTCATGATTTTCTTAACTTTGCTGCTGTTTTTGCGACATGCTTACGCAGCTTATGGTGTAACTCATTCATTTTTATTTTCTCATACTGTGTAATATAGTTTAGAGAAAGTATTTTTCTCGGGAAAATTTTTGAATTCAATATTTGGATAGTAATATATGCTTTAGGACCTCCTGAACACGCTTTGACTATTTTGGGAGGGATGTCTGTCTGGGGTCGATCGCGTGTGTGCGCAATAGCTGCCACACATATTAATGAATTTTCGCAAAACTCAATATTCGACAACAAATAGTCTTGAATTAGGCATCATTTGTTTTAATCCGGGCGAAAACTTTGAAATGAATTGGAATTATTCTATTTTTTACTTCCTTCACATGAAAACCGAGCTAAAACGTTGGAATGGATTCGAAATTTTATATTTCCTTAACATGGCACCCCATTTGACGTAGTTATGCATAAAAAAGGTCATTTATAGCCCAAGGATCCCACGACTTATCAGTTGAATCATTGTAGTGAAAAGAAGCCGCGATACGAGTTTTGTGTTCGGGACCGAGGGGTGCATTGTCGAACTTGGTATCCATCGAAAAAAAAATTCCAACCGTTTAAAATGAAAGGTAACATACTGTACTTATAATCTTTTCACACACACACAAAAAAATAAATAAATAAAATTACAAGCTACTTAAAAATAGGTTCTTGTATGAGAACGTCGAGTGGAGTCACACTCTAGTTATTTTTTTTCTTTTCTTTTCCTTTTCACTTTCTTGAGAAGGCAGAGGTCCTAAGTAGGGTACCGTATAAAACCGCAATTGATACAATGCAGTCAAAAATGAAATACCGGTGAAATTCATATTATATACATATCGATGCCATTCATTTATAAATTGTTACATGGACTTCATGTTATACTGGATAACAAATAATACAAACATACATTTAAATACGGATAGGATTTTCTTTGTACCATTCACTGCAAGAATAACCCATTTCTCCCTTTGTAACGCTAGGCGGAAAAATTGAGCGATGAATGAGATATTGCCAATAGGGTAACCTTTTTAAATACCTACGAAATGCGCGAAAATGGATAAAAATGCGGCCAAATCAATAAAAGTAATTGTGTTTTCAAAGAAAATAGTATTTTATGTGTGTTACTATAGTTTTTTCTGTTAGTACAACCGTTTCATTTGGCGACAGATTGGGCTAATTTTTAAAATGTCGTCCAATGGATCAAAATATTGCCAAATTAATAGAAATGACGCATAATGGATGAAAATTCAATCTTTTGCCAAATTAAGTTCAATTTCCTTGATAATGCTTATCGCTTTGTGGGAATTAAATAATACTTTTTGTAAATTTGTTTACAAACGGGACAAGGATGTTTTATTACCTAGATCTACCTGTAAAGATCATTAAGTATAGCGAGAACAGAAATTCTTATACATCTTTTTAGAAGAATTAAATTCACTATTGTAATAAAATATTTTGAATAACAATGTCATTTACAATATTAGGAAGTTTACACACAGTTGTAGATTTTAAATTTCTTTATATTATTTATTACGTACGAAGAGCGGGTGTAGTGCTAGTTTAAATGTAATAACTGTGAAAAAAGTAAAATAGCACATATTTCTAAAGTCTTTATATTGATTACAAAACTACTTCGGCATGGTTCTAATCCAATTTCGTTCGCAAGTTCTCTAAGACTAAAGATAATCCATGATTATTTTAATTTCAATGTATCAAATAGTGCATATGCATATCGATGTTTTAAAAGCAATTGGATAAAGAAAAACGCATAATACTATTATATTAGTCTATTAACAATATCCACCCTCTATGAAGATAATAAAATCACCCGGTATTTTGCTTCCAGTATAACAAACGTCATGGGTGTGCCAATTTTGCTTTTGTAATACTAGTTCATCAACATCAAACACATGTTAGATTGAGTATAAAATACCCATGATACAGTATTTGTGCCACATGCCAAGTATTTTTTTCTCATTTAAACTCTAAATGGTATGTGATGATCCATAAGGCGATCGCTATTGTTAGAGATCTAACAACAACGATCGTCTTATGGATTGAGGCCTGCTTACTCAAGCTGATTCCAGCATCCAGAATAGGAAACCAAGCTGTCAAAAACCTCTCTGTCTGCAGGTTTATCACTGTACTTCTTATTAACTTCACGTTAACTATCCTTGTCCCTTCGTTCAAAATCTTTTACAGACTCGTTCTCGGCACACAGGGTTACTTAAAGATTCACATAATATGTGAATCTCCGAGTAACTTTGGGTGCCGAGAATGAGTCTGTAAAGGATTCTCGTACTCGTTTTGGATACCCAGAGTTACTTAGAGAGCTTAAACTCAGTCCTCAGTTTCATCTGGTGAAACATTTTAACCTGTAAAATTGTTACGTCATTACGGTGCGTAATGGACATACCACAGTTTTAGCGAACGGATTCTTGGCTCCCAGAGCACGTAGGTCATTGAAACACGTCACCCAGTTTCATCTCACGGAACATTTTTATCCATCACTTTTCACGTCACTACGTAATGTCTTTACGTCATTTGCGTACGTCGTGATTCTGTTTCTCCATGCATTCCATTGTAAATGATGATTCAGTGTTGTTACGTGGTTATCGCATACGTCCGGTAAGAACACGCGAAAAAAGCCGTCATCGTATATAAATTTAACTAAGGTAATTATACATACACTTTTAAAATGAAGAGACTTAATTAATAACAAAACAATAATATTTATTTAACGAAAAACATCTAATATCCCTTTAAGATTTCAACTTACATAAAATTACATTAATTAAGAGATTCAAATCCTAACAATATCTAAGACCACTGAATGCCATCCATCGCTTTTCGGCTCAGGTTAACCTAGGTAGAGGGCTGAGAGAGAGGGCCCAAATAAGCTTCTATGCAAATTATGTATAGAATTGAGCCTACCTCTGTCATCATTGAAGACAACAGGTTGTCCGGCTATTTGTCACGGAGAAGGTGCTTTCCGCTCCGTCCCGTCTTGCGACTGCTCCGCACGGCAGATCCTTTTCAACTCCTCGATTTCGAACTTCAAACTTAAAAATTGCTCTCGCTCTCTCTGCCCCCTCTAAAAGGCGCCACTGTCTGTTATTGGTTATGTATATTAAAACTACGCCTTCTGGCTATATTATTGGGAAGCTTCCTTCTTGAAATTTGAAACCTACCATTTTTTTTAGATGTGGGAAGTTCTCACGACCATTTTTCCCAGGGTTCATGTGATACACCTTGACCTCTCGGGTCAGCTGGGTCAACCCCTTCCGTTCATTACAGTATCTGTGAAATTGAGAAGCATCCATTTTTCTACGACTTTATGTCCGGTGCAGCTGCGTTAAAGGGATCGTTATAATAATTGCCTCGCTGTTTGAAGGACCTTCTTCTTAGGTCAATTCCCTCCTCTGCAACTGCAATGTTACATTGCGATTGTAAAATTCAATGTAACATGAGTCTCGAGATAAAATGACCTCCTAGTCCAAACGCGTTAATCCATGCATAATATTGCTGCATAGGTTCGAACGTAAATGACGTAAAACATGAAAACTAAAATGCTGAAAAAAATGTTTTGAGACAAAATAAGTTCTTAATGCTCTCCCTGTACACAATTGGGGAGGACATCAATATAGAACATTAATATATATATATAATAAAATTATAATACGAAATTTCAATGATAGAATAGAGAGAAGTTGTAACTCATAAAACCTTATCATAAAAAATACTAACAACGTAAAAAAATGTAAGAAATAGAGATTCATCAATCAAGAGAAGTATAAAATACATATATCTAGTCATCAAGCTAAATATACTCTATAACGAAAAGATCGATGCACCAGGAAAGAGTTGTCTGATTATAATGAAATTTCGTATACAAAGACATTTTGAGCGAACATGCAAATGAATAAAATTGGGTGTCCAATGAATAAATAGTGGGAACTCCAGCGCATCGGAACTGCGCATTCAGCAGGTGTATATAAGGAGCGATTCTGAATCTGTGGTCAAAATTTCTCTTGCATTTTGTCTGCGGATACCTTACGTCTTTGGTAGTCATTTCTGGCACACTGACAGCACAGCGGTACCTAGACAACATTCTACGACCGGTGGTGTTACCGTTCCTTTTGCGACACCCTGGACTTACTTTTCAACAAGATAATATACGGCCGCACACGGCACGTGTTGCTATGAATTGTCTTCAAGCTTGTCCAAAACTACCTTGGCCAGCTAGGTCTCCTGATCTCTCTCCCATAGAGCACATTTGGGACGTTATGGGAAGGCGATTGCAACCATCCCGGATTGTTGACGATTTAGCCCGACAATTGGAGACAATTTGACAAGACCTTCCGCAGGACACCATCCGTTAACTTTTTTAGTCTATGCCAGGCCGTGTGGCATCTTGCATCCAGGCCAGAGGTGGGCCAACGCCTTATTGACTTCTTCCATTTTATACGGTCAAATTCTAAATCATTAAATTGTTCTGACGTTTTAATCGTTTCTTTTTCTATGTATGTTTTTCACATCCACCCATTTTTATAGCAATCGGAAGACTCCTTCTTGGTGCGTCGATTTTTTTGTTATAGAGTGTATAATGAAGATATATCAATGGTGAGAATTCGAAAATTGAAAAACAAAAAATAACCATGCATTAATGCCATGCACGTGGAGAAGCACTAGGCTTAAAAAGTTGTTGATTTTGAACAAATTCTTCTTCAGGTCCAAATATCTATTCAAAATGCATAAGGAAAGCTTGTTTCTGAAGACAGAGATGGATAATATCTATAAACTATGTTTACTTGGACAACAAGCTAAAAGTTTGAAAAATAAAATAGGAATATTAAAAATGCCTGAGAAAATACTTCAAATGTCCTAACAAAACGAATAACGACCATAAACGATACACGATAAACGAATTAAACCATGTGCTGTCCTAATCTTTTAGCTTAGATGCTTTTCACTTTCTTTTGGTTTCAACTGCTTTTCATTCTGTGATTTAATAAATTGCATCATGTGCTTATTGTTTCTACCTTTTCATTTTATTTGTATTATACTTATCACTGATCAGCTTGGAGAATGTTAACTTTGTTTATCACTATGCTTATCACCGATCAGTTTAGGTGACGATTCGCTTTGTGAGTCATTTTTCACTCACCGCTTTGAAATTTCTTTTGGCCCCTCCTTTATGGGTCGATTACTTACTCATCTCACCTCGTTCATTTAGAAACATTATTATATTTGGAAATCCTCTATGATGATTTTTGGAATATAGTTTTGGTATGTGTCTTTTGAATTAATATCTTGAATGTTAGAGTAATATTTAAGTAATAGACTAACTCGTATGGATAAGTTACTATCTAATCTTTTCCATGTCTAAACAGGAAGGTTCAAAAAGGATGGGCTAAATTTTACGAGGTGGTAGTACACACCAAATCAAGTATTTTTCGTCATAGTTTACAGGGTCGGAAATGAAACGTAAAGGCGTCACAGAGCGATGACTCGTTGGGATGCGGCCTCTTCGCAAATATAAAAGCGTCATTATGGTTGTTATTTTCTGTTTGAAGAAGAAAATCACGTATGAAAATTTCATCTGGGGAAGAAAAAACACCCTTGTGCAAATTTTTGTAACACCGAATGTACGACCTTATCAATTTGCAGCAGTTATTCGCAGCTCCAACTTTTGAGAAGTCGATCACCCGATCTGTCGTGTCTTGAATTTTTTTTGTGTGTGTGTTTTAAAAGTCTTGTCTGTGACACTCCACTTGAATCTGAGGAAGAATTTTTCGCCAGAATTTCGGCCGCTGCTGCCGAAATACGCGACGTACTTGTTCTGTTCGAGAGAGTTCTTCAATCCCTTCATCGCCGCAGTGAGACGTGCATTCATGTTGGCGGTCGGTGTTTTGAGCCATTGCTGTAATTATTTTTTATTAAATGTGATTTTAAAAGTCACTCCAGAGGGTTTGCGTCACCTCATCGGTTTCACCATCGTTTCATTTCCGACCCGAGAAACTGTGACAAAAAATGCTTGGTTCCGTGCGTGCTACCAACTCGTAAAGTTTGACCCATCTTTTTTTAATCACCTTACCTCTAGTTACTTTGGTTACTATATATATATATATATATATATAATTATATATATATATATATATATATATATATATATATATATAATATAAGTCAAAATTTCTGCAGTTTCATTTCTCTTTTGCATACTATTCAATTTGGGATCCTGAAAATATTTATATGATTTTATTTGAAATTAAATATATCTACAGGCTCAATTATGTTCAATCGTGTGTGGTTTTAATTTATTTTGAACTTTACCGTGCACCCCTGTAGTGTAGGAGTAAAACGTGTTCTGTATCAAAATATGTGTGACTTCTGAAGCCAAGATATCGCCTAAATAGTGTATTGGGCACTTCCCTCACAAAATGCAACTATTATTACATTTCTGACACTGGAATCTATTTAGTAAAAGGATTTAAAACTCAACACGAGGTCTCTTCTTTGACACCAAGGCACTGTTTGATGCTTGGCTATTGAATGGATCTCTGTTCTTTCCTTCGAGTCCATTGAGAAAACTATTTTAACTGTTGATTCAATTCAAGCATTCCTGTCCGGAGCAGGGGAAATGACGCGCCTCCTGGAGTCTGGCAATCCACTAATCAGATCCACTCTGCGTCTGTATAGAGTGGAAATACCTTCCGTTGGGCGGCGCTGTGGGCGTCCAATTCTCGAAAAGAGTATTTCTTAGTGCCGGACGGATAGAAGTTAAGAAGCTCCTTTCGGAATCGAGTTTCCGGCGGACGTGGACGCTTCTCTGCCTGACATCGGCCGGATACCTTGCCGGAGAGGCGTCATGTGCTGCTCGCTGCATTTCCTCGCTTGGATATTGCTGTATTTAAAAGGTAAATTCTAATTGCGATTTATCTCCTCCGGGCAGGCATTCTACTTTCTCGTACTATGTAACAGAGTATAGAGAAAGTATTGTTTCCGCGAACCTTTTAGAATTCGAGATCTGAACGGCAAAATATGTTTCGGAACCTCCCGAACACGTTTTGACGACTTTTGAAGGGGTGTCTGTCCGTTTGTCAGTCTGTCTCTGTATGATTTATCGTGTACACGAGAGTCACCCCACATACAAATGGATTTCCACGAGGCTTTATATTCGGCTTTGTTATCGAAAAATCTAGAATCAGATAGAGTTTTTTGAAATTCGAGAGAAACTTTGAAATTTTATATTTTTAACAGGGCAGCGTAGTGGGGCGTCATCCTACATAAAAGGAGTTATGGATGGCGCAATAATCACGAGATCTAATAGTTTCAATCCTTGTTGGAAAAAATAGCCGAGATGCATTTTTACTTTCCCTGCAATGCATGGTAATGTATAGGGAGGTATGGCAGTTATGCCGAAAATCGCAACTCGAGTATTCGACGAATCGACACGTTTCGAGACCTCTAGATTACGTAAAAACAATTTTGAGCGTGACATCTGTATGTGCGTCTGTGTGTCTGTGCAACGTATGTATCCACGAACTTTCACAGGTGGAAAATATAAAATTTTTAGAAAAAGTATCATTTTCTGGAATATAAGAAATAAAATGCATTCATTTTTTGTTAGTTTACGGTACTTCACGGGCACTAAAATCTTCTAAAATTCCAAACACAATAATATAAGTCATTAAAAGAACTCAAAAATGAAGCATAGCCAGCAAAATGTGTAGCCCGAAAAAGGAGCGCATGGTCTACCGGTGAAGGGAATTTGAGGTCGATTGACTTCATTCCACGGACTGAGCCGAGTCAAACTTTTCTTGGAAGTTTTTTGACCTGTTTTTATGTATACTCCTTTGACGTCGTTCTAGGAAAACCGTTGATTTGTTCTCTTATTATAAAACCTAAAATAATTTTCTTCTGTGTTTTCAATAACTTTAAGAAAATAAGAAAAGTCATAAAATTTGAATGGGCTGGGATGAGCCGTTTTAGAGAAATCGTTTCTCAAAGGAGGGATGCAGTCAAAATGACCGCTTCTGTCGTTCTAGTGTTAAAAGGATTGAAACACGTTTTCGATGGATACCCTACTTGACAATGTACTCCCTGGGGGGAGGAAAGGGGGCTCGTCCTTTCGGCGTTACGAACACAAAAATTATATCGCGACAATTTTCCCTTAAATTGATTGAGACTGTCTGGTCTCGTAATGACAATGATTAAAACGGGCCTCGTGATCGTTGAGCCATCCATAATTCTCGTAATTAAAATGATTATGTCTAATTGTGTCCTAGGCTACCATGTTAGAAAAATATAATATTTCGAAGTTTTCGCTCGAATTTTAAAAATCCACCTAGTTTTAAATTTTTTGATAACAAAGCTAATTTTAAAGTTTCGTGAAAATCCATTCATACGTGTGGCCGCTTTCTTGAACGCAAGAAATAAACCCTCAGGCATGCATACGGACAGACGTCCCTTTAAAAATAATCAAAACGTGTTGAGGAGGCCCTAAAACCTATCATAGAACCCTATCATCATGGCATTCGGATCTCGAATTCTGAACTTTTCATGTAAACGATACTTTTCCTAAAACTGTATTCCATAGTAAATCCAATTTTTGTTGAGTAAGAGTCTCTTCGAGAATCCTGAAGTCAGTAAATGACCGTGACAGAACTTGAAGCACTGGCAAACCAAGGTTTCAGCAAAGCAACATCGCATTTCATGGCAGACGGCGACTCACCCATGACCTCGGTCAGAGCCCCTATTCCCGAGTACGTTGCAAATTGGGACTGGGATTTTGCTGTGATATTAAATGAAATTCAAAAATGAGTTCCAAACCGTTTTTTTATTTTTACTTTCCTTACCATATAGGCTAATGTATAAGGAAAGTATTGGAATCGTGTCGAACATCGCATCTCGAGTTTTCGACGGATCGACACGTTTTAGGACTTCTAGAACACGAAAAAAATGTTTTTCGCTTGACGTCTATTTGTTTGTGTGTGTGCGTATATGTTCGTGTGTGTGTATATGTGTGTGTATGTTTATGCGTGTGATTGTCTGTTTGTCTGTGTGTGTATGTTCGTGTGTATGCATGCTTATGTGTGTGTTTGTATGTTTATGTGTGAGTCTGTTTATGTGCGCGTGTGTTTGTGTGTGTATGTTTGTGTGTGTATGTTTGTGTGTATGTTTATGTGTGTGCATGTTTGTGTGTGTGTATGTTCGTGTGTGTGTATATGTTTGCGTGTGTTTGTGTGTATGTATATGTGTGCGTATGTTTGTGTGTGTATGTTTGTGTGTATGTTTATGGGTGTGCATGTTTATGTGTGTGTATGTTCGTGTGTGTGTATGTTTATGTGTGTGTATGTTCGTGTGTGAGTATATGTGTGTATGTTTGTGTGTATATGTTTGTGTCTGTGTATGTTTTTGTGTGCGTATTTTTGCGTGTGTGCATCTTTGTGTTAGTTTGTGTGTGTATGTTTTTGTGTGTATGTTTGTGTTTGTGTATGTTTGTGTGTGTGTGTGTGTGTGTGTGTGTATGTGTGTGTGTGTGTATGTGTGTGTGTGTGTGTGTGTGTGAGTAAGTGAAGGTGATTAAGAAGAAGAACATTATTAAGATCACTTACGATTATTAAGATCAATGGAACTCTATTGTCTTAAAACTGGATCAACTTACGAAAGACCTCTTCAATTTTTAAATACGTGTTTGAAAAAAGCATAGTAAAAAAAGAGTACTCTCAATAATGATAAAAAATAGTTATTTGAGCCGTCATTTTTCATCAAAAAACGAATGATACACACTTTAGAATACTAGCATAAACCGATCTTGAGATGTTGATCGATTTTTGAATGCATTCTTGAAACAAAATCATTCCGAAATCGGGACTTTGAGTACTCTTAGAGAAATAATTATTTCACGTGTGTGTCACTTTGAATTCGAAAACTATCGGCACACACATTAGAACGCCAGCAAAAACCATTCTCGAGATAGTAAACGTTTTTCAAATACATTTATTGAAGACATGATATAAAATTAGAAAACTAATTAGTATCATCTCTTTCCATAAGCTATATTATTTAACATTCTTCTCGTGAGTCCCGTTCACCAGGAACGATGCTTTGTGTAATAGCTTTGCATTTTAATGCCCACAAATTCGCCCATGTTCATTTATTCCACGCAATTGATATCAATAATAAATGAGGTGAGCATTTTGCCCGCGAGTATGAATAAGTCATTTGTTCGGAGCAGTAGTTGCGAAAAGTGCGTAGTTTCAAGTCAAGTCAATTGAATACAGCGTTCCCTCAATCATTTCGATGTGAAAGAAATATAGTCATCGCTTTTGTGAGGAAAGTCATGTGCTGACAGCGTCCAATGTTTATGCATATAATGTTTCTGTGCTCATAGTAAGAGTTCAAGATTTTTTCTTTTAAATAGGCCATTTTATCTTTGTTCATGCTGTCTGTCTGTCCGTTCGCACGATCACTGCCGTAAAAATGACTTTATTACAATGAAATTTTAGTATGTTGTTGAGGCGGCCAGTGGGGCATTTGAGAATGTAAATGACTACTATTCCCCAATTAGTTTCGGATTGAACGTGGGTTGAAAAAATGGAATACATTGAACTCTATGTAACCTCATTTTACAAATATGTTTTATGGACGTTAAAATTCAAATTGCTTCGAAATTTTTAAGAAATATTCAAATGATCCCATAAAATATATAAAAAAAAATTCCGCAAAATAGGTTCTGTAGTTTTTTAAATAAAAATTAAAATATTAATAATACCAAGTTCTTTTACATTTATATTGAGTGTTGCATCCGTCCAAAAATCGCTTTATTTTTGCGTATTTTCTGTATACCTCTGCTCTGGGCCAACGCAATGACACTGTTTTTGAGTTTAAACGATCGTCCAACTTTGATTATTGAGCGAAGCTTAATTTTAATGGATGCAGAATGTAAACAAGCGATTGTAAGATGAGTTATATAAGAATGGCTGAAATTTTTTCACGCAAAATTTTTGAACTCTGGAGTCTGGAATAAAAGTGTATGAATGACATATTCACTTCTTTTACATAGAGAGCCAGGCGATTATTTGAATGACGAATTTTCGATGACGTTATTTGAATAAAATTCATTTTTTTTTTTGGATGAAGTTTAAAGTTTTCACGTAAAATAAATTCTCGTAGTTCTGTGATAATTAAAAATACACTATTTTGCAAAAAAAAAACGAAGCAGCCCTAAAAAATAATCCAATCATCTCTAAATTTCGCATGCAAATTCCTTGATACCAAGTATACAAATTATTAAATTTGCAAGGCCAATGAGTGTTAACTGCGATCATAGCGCGCGTTTCCACTGCGCAACTAGCATCCTATAAAACAGGTTAAAATGTGGACGGCGATTTTTCATCACGATAATGCCACGCCACATACGGCTTGCATATCTGTGGACTGTCTCCATGCTTTTGATAATGTTTCTTCGCCAGCAAGGTTACCAGACCTTTAGCCAATCGAGCATGTATGGGACGTGCTAGGCCACCAGATTCGGGCACCCCAAATCCATTCCTATTAAGGCAAGAAACTTTCGAGTTGTTTCTCTGATAATAAGGTCATAAAAAATAAATATGATAAAAATGTACAGAAATAACAGTTTCATGCATTCATTTTTATGAATCGAATGAAATTATTTTCTGAGCGTTTCGCGATTGTACACGTCTAAATTAGGTATCATAAAAAAATAATATTGTTCTTTATGAAAGGAGTTCACGTCTACTTTTATGGTTCAAGAATAATCCCAAATCTATCTTAAAGTGTTGGACATTTTATGTTTCTACAAAGAGCTCGATATGTATCGAAATAATCGTACAATTTCCATTTATTTGAATGAGTTACCCTTCAAGTCTGTTGATTTTTAGATAGTTTTACGGATTTTTAGATAGTTTTACGAAAGCAATGCAATGATTTTGAGAAAGACATTTAGTACTCACTTTGTGAAGAAAGGTCCATCAGTGGACGCGCTGCGTCTATCTATATTAAAGGGGCCCTAGACGGATCCACAAAAAGTAATTGAAGCGCGGAAAATTCAGACGTTCAGATGACAGACTCGGCAACAAAGCGACATACACGGTGTGGGCCCATTGCGAACTTGGAACTTGGTCTCATGAGTAGAAGACCCTAAAACTATGCAGATTCCCCTTTGACTATAACAGCTTACAATTTCGTCCCAGTAACTCCACGGTAGAGTATTTCCTTGCCAGTTCAAAGGTACTGGGTTCGATTCCTGTTTGGGGAAGCAAGGTTCTTGACAACTGTTATTAAAAATATTTGATATAATTGGGTAATAGCCGAATGGCTATTTCATTTAGAAACGCATAAATGAACAACACGCAGGGTCGGGAATCTAACGTACAGCCTGTTCAAAATACGTCATCAACCAAAAATATTTGAATACGAGACCAAATAAGATCGCACATTGCAGGTGTCATCGTGTTACAAACCCTGCTGATACGACTTTGGCCAGTTATTTATGACCGTTGTTTCTGAATTCCATCCGTACTTATTAGACAGTGAGGTACAATTTGGTAATTTGCACTTTCAGTTATCTCGATGAGTTGCCGTTTTCAATTTTCAGCTAGGAGCGCTTGAATAAATGTATAAACTACATACAGTAAAGTGTCAGATTTTTAGGTACGTCACTGAGGCGTCACTGTCTGTCTGAACTTTTTCGAATGGATGGGCCTCTTTCTTAGACACGCTCACTCTTTTTGTTTTGTACGTTTCACAATTGTTTGCTTTCATTTTCACTTCCCTTATATACATAGTATAATATGTAAGGAAAATATTGGGATGGGATTTAAAATTCGAATTTGAGTTTTTGACGGGAGAGTACGTTTCAAGCATCCCTGGACTCTAATCGAATGTTTTGAGGGGATATATGAATGTGTAAATATGTGTATGTGTGTATAAATGCGCAAGTATGTGTGTGTGTGTCTGTGGTAATATCTCACGAACGAATGGAGTCATTCGAAAGAAATTAGGTACAAAAACTACAATCTATGAATACTGGAAGCCTATTGTTTTCAAACGCAATCGAATGTTCAGAATACTCCCAAAATTTCGAATGATATTTTAAAAAATTATCCAAACATAAAAATGTTGATTGAAGTTACGAAAATAAAAATTCTTATGTAATTTTTTCATTAGCAAACGATTGACTTGGATTTTAAATCGCTAGCATAAATTTTTTTCAAGATATTTCACATTTTTCACATACATTTATCAAGCAATCATATAAAATTATATTTGGGTATTATTTTGTATAATGACCCTTAACAATTCACCAATATAGTGTACTATAAGAATAACCTATTTCTCGTTCTGTAATGCTTGGCGACTCCCTTTGCTGAAAATTTCATAGAATATCGCTCACTTGGCGACTTAATTTCTAGCCAAATTAACGAAAATGGCGCTCAATTGATTAAAATGACGTATTAAGGGATGAGAATTCAAAATCTTCGAAAGAATATAAAAATCATCTATACGAATAACGTGACTTTCCCTCCATAACACTTGCTAAATTTTGGCGACGAACTTGACAGAATATCGCCATTAATATTGATAATTGTTAATTTAGAACTTCGTGAGGTATAAGTTAAGTGAATAACTTTGAAATGGTTTTACATGGTGTCATACGGAAAAGCGGCCAGGGTTAAAATTCGACGTTACGAACACAGTACCGTTCATCTTCTCCATCATTTCTTCACTGCACAAGAAGTGAATTCATTGCATTACACGTCATGTGCTGCCCACATCCGATTTTTAAAAAGCACCTTACGGGGTGTTTATTTACGTATACATTCCAGGGTTTTTATTTTTGAATCGGTGTTTTGACATGGACTATGTGATATTTTAGTCTGTTTCCCAGTTTTCTATTCGAAATATACTATTTTTGACAATGAATAAAATATTTTATTTCAAAGCTGTTGATGTAGGGCGATGGTTCACGAGTCGCATTTTCGGCCCAATGTTTTCCCCACTCCTTTTGCGCTCGCTAATCTCCTTCAAGAAAACATTTGTTTCGGAAACAGCTTCCACTCGATGCTCTGTATTTCAGAGTCATTTTGATTTTCGATGAATGCTCAAATTAATATTTTCTTGTAGAGTTGCAGAGTCCACTGTGATAATAAGAGTTTGCCATTTCGCCCCAATAGATCAATGGTAGAGCGCCGGCTGGCCCGTTCTGAGATCTAGGGTTCGACTCCCGGTTAGGGCAGCAAGGTAATTTACAATGGCGCTCGAACGAATAAACCCTGTAGGTTAGTGCAAAGATGTCGGAGGTCTGAAAGTGTAACTCTAGAATGAAGTGTGACCCTAGAATGAGTAGTACAGTACGACCTTAAGAACGACTAGCATGGATTCAGTGGACTCTGGAATATTGAGCGCCGATTTCAAATAAAGAGGATATTAACCTGGGTAAAAATAATATCAGGAGGTTAACCTGAGGTAAAAATAGCAGAAAGTAGTCAGACAGATTGTCAGTTGCACACCAATCTGACATTAGAGAGTGGAGAATGCAGAGTCCACTTCGACGATAAGAGCTTGCCATTTCGCGTCGGCTGGCCCGTTCGAAGATCCAGGGTTCGATTCCCAATGGGGGCAGCAAGGCTCTTTACAGAGTAGCCATTATATAACGACAATTTCTTGACCTGTGGATGGTCTGTAACATTTTAAGTAACAAGTAATCATTATATCACCGAAATAAAATAAAAGTCTTAAGAAAAATAAAAAGTCAGATTGCTTTCTCTGTGAGATGGTTGGATTTAAAGGATAAATCCTTCAGCCAAAATAAGTGACGACAGCGGCTTACACAAGAATGGGACCAGAACGAACCACATTAAAAATGCTTTGACCAGATCATCCTGTATCTATATATTCGAATCGTTATTTGTTAAAATATCTGATGTGAGCAGTACGTGATTTTCCTTACAGACTCCAATTCATTTTATCTTCGTTTCTTCAATAATCCATTAAATTGAGTTTAATGACACAAAATGAAAAGTGTCATTATTTGAAATGACACTGAATGGACACTTTTGATGCCCTTTTCGTTTCCATTCCGTAACTGAACATCCCGTAAATTAAAATTTTTATAATTTCATTCATTTATTTTTAATTTTCGCTTTCGGTCAATGCTTCGTCCAGACGGAATGACCTATTGACCCTGTGCAACATCCTCTTCTGATTTCCAATAGACATTTAACACTTGATATTATCAAATATTGGATGTCATAATGCTAAAAAACTTATGTGGGCAGTACATGACTTTTACCAAAGACTCACAATCACTTTCTCTTTATTTCTTCAATCATCCATTCAATCGAGTTTAATGACACAACATAACAGGCATTCTTATTTAAAGTGTCACCGAATGACCGCTTTTAATTCGTTTTTTGTTTTCATTCAGTAACGGGGCGTATTTTTTAAAGCGGCGTAGCCAAAATGCGAAAAACCAAAATATCTCGAGAATGGCTAGTCCTAGAGTAATGGAGTGGGTCTTATTCTTTCCGTTGTTAAGCATTACTTAATAGACACATTTGAGCATATGTAGTCTTTTTTGAGGATTTTTAAGGGACCATTTCGCAAATAAAGGCAGATTTTGCTTTTCCGAATCATGCCAAAATCGCAGACCAACCTACAAGTGACTTATCTAATTTTGTGAAATTGAGTCATTTAATTATGGGTTGGATCCATTATTAGATACATTGTACAGACAGACACAGATATATACATGCACGAAGACGTCACGCTAAAATGAGGTTTTTTTTCGTTTTCTAGAGGTCTCGAAACGTGTAGATCCGTTGAACGTCGCGAGTATGGGTTGATTTTGTTATTTTTTTCGTCAAAATGACGTACAAACCAGGCATTCAATAGATACATTTGAGCATTTAGTCTTTTATTTAGTCTTTTATTATGACGTCTTTACGTACTTTTTTAAATAAAAAGATGCGTTCTTTTATTTCGAATTTTACCAAAATTTAATCAGCACCAATCCACCTATAAGATTTTTTGAAATTGGGTCCATTCGTTTTTCCAGTAGAGAAGATACATTTGCAGTAGAGAAGGTGCGTCGCACTCGAAATAGTTTTTTCGTGTTCTACAACTTTCAAAACGTGTGGATCCGTTGAACAGGAGTTGCTATTCTCTCCACGATGCTATTACGATACGAACCCCGATATACATAATCATGTATTGTAATGAAAGTAAAAATAATTATGAATGGAAATTCCTAAAAATAGTTTTAACGAAATATGTGTTCGGCTATTTACTTTTTATTCTCTTCAAACATCCTGATACCTATTTTCTAAATATTCCACTACTCCAGCACTTTCTCCAGTATGTCGTTCTATAGATACATAAGCTTCTCACAACGTTTCAGATACCGTCATTTTTATAGATTCCTCTGTGAAACGTCTCTTTCTCGTCCTAGACAAAATAATCGCATTATGTTTGTCTTTATAAATCGAACTCTAATGTTGAATTCAGTCGGTTTGTGCTCAGAATGTCCATATATCTTCAAACACCTTTAGAAGGTGAAAAATGGATTGATATTCAAAGTTGCAGTTTCGTGAAATGTTATGAAAGCACAAGTTTGAAATTTTACTCTCAGAGTCAATTTCTTAAGTTAATATATTCCGAATCTCGCCATTCATTGCTTGAAAATAAGTATTGAGTTAAAATCTGAAAGCTTTCAAAGGTTCGATATATCTATGTAAATCAACTTTCAGTTTTGCAGTAACATTTAATGTTTGAATAGACACCAGGGTCCGCCTTCTCAGAGATAATTACTATTAAAATGTATACGTCGTAGTATTTTTTAGGACATTCCATAATGGTAGGCAAGGGCGCTATTGACGGGATTTCTAGGGGCGGTTTTCCCCGAAGTATTTCCAATTTATTATATGTCTTATATAATTTATTTACCAAATCATATTTCCATCATTAGAACATTAGAAATTATGCTTGCATATTTCTTTAAGACCACGAAAACTAAGGAAAACTTAAGCAACGTATGTAACCACAAATAAGACCATAAGGGATTTATGTACCCAAGCCAGGAATCAAGAACATACCTGTGAGAGCCCATCCGAAAACAAAATGAAGAACAGTCCAACAAATCGTGTGCATTACTTCCCATTTCGGATTGGGTGGATGGTTCTTCATTCTGCTTTCTGATTGTCTCTCTCAAGTGAGTTCTTAATCCAGGCTTTGGCTATATAATACTCTCTGTTTCTTTTTGCGTACATTCCTCTTTGAAATATTTCGATTGACCCGATTAGACGTGCCTTTTTGGAGCTCCGTGTTCGCGCAGGAGGGCATTTTTCCCCCGGCGCTTTTCGTTACCCTGACGGCTTTGCCAACCTTTCGGGTGCCGCTGCCATTTTGCCGGGATGGTCAACGTGATATAACAACAGCAGACGGGATTCTCTTATTAAAGTGACGATGCAGGTTATTTCTAGACTTGCAAATCTTATTTATGACTTTATGGCGATATTTCCCGTGTATGATGATATGACACAGGATAATTATTTCAAGATTCTTGAAGAGGGATTTCGCCGTCGATCCAGCTCTCCCGTGGTGGAAGGAACTCTGCATTTGTATCAGGTGAACCTTGATGGGATTCTTTGCACAAGCAAGGCAGAGGATCAAGGATCCTGGCATTCTTATCTAGATATGTGGATGGATGCTCAATGGTATTTTGAGAACCGTATGGGTGCCGCTCCCAAATTCATTTTCAAGTAAATTCACTCCTCCTTCAGAAATGATCCCAACCTTTATAAAAAACTACTCAAGCTTCTCCACACCCCGTTACCCCTCCACACATACACTCCGGATCATGTAAAAACGAGCTTAAACAGAAAATTCGAATGTGGCTCTCCACTGGCTCGGTTTGGTCCGCCATTCTATGGCAAGATTTAGCTTACGCTTTTCAGTCATTTTGTGGACTTTTCCTCTCTTTAAAAACACGCTGCAGCCCTTTGTAGTTTTCATGTGGTATTCTAATTTAGTTCTTATTCACTATGGAGATAGTGACCTCGTTATCACAGGCCGTATTCATGCGTCTTACTTTGTCTTTTTTGGACTTCGGATTTATTGGTTCTCTTGCAATGTCGAAGGAGATCCCGCCTTTAATTGAAACAGGTGTATGCAGCATTATTCTCCTATTTGTGCTTAAATACGTTGCTTAAATTTTCCTTACTCTTTGCACAAAGTGTCTTTTTTTTTTACTTATTGACCATGAAAATCGCTTTATAGCCATACAATTTAATCGTCATAGATGAAAACTGAATAATTTAGACGATTTTAATCTGTAGTGACGAGAACTGGCACTTTTTTAAATCAAAGAAGTGTGTGTGAGCTGGATCCTTAACGTTGCCTGCTTAAAATGTATTGGCAAGTAGATCGGGAGATTGCAATAGGTATCATAATAGTTTATATATCACACCTGCTAAGTATTGAAAGTGTATTAAAAACTTCATATATACAAACATTTAAAATTAAATCTTTTAAAAGCAAACATGTATTAACAAATGAATATTTAAATGTAAACAAGTGTGTATTCTGAAATCCCAAATGCCAAACCTATAAAATATGTAATCCAATTAAAATTTCAGACGTTCCAGTCTGAACTTTTAATTGGATAACAGCACATATTCTGAAACAATAGGGTGACCATAAATTTGGATGGACGCTCCCTCCCCATCCCGTTTTTTCTAATGATGCAGCTTTTTTAATACTTTGCAATATAGTTGAAAAATGTTTATGACTTCGTTCATTTTGTCTGTCTATTTGTCTGCCGTTAGCACGATAACTGCCGTAAAAATGACTTTAACAAAATGAAATTTTAGTATATTTTTAGTCGGTCTGTGGAACCTACGAAAATATAAATGAATAATATCACCCAATTAGTTTTTCATTGAACACGGATTGAAGTTATGAAATACATTGAACCCTATGGGACCTAAATTTTCAAACATTTTTTAAGCGAATTTAAAATTCATAAATTGCTTCAAAAGTTTTAGGAAATATTCAAATTATCCCATAAAATATAATTTTATTAAGTGAAACATTCTTTCTTTTTTTTAGATATTTTCTTTGCGTTTAGAATGCATATATGAAATACCAAATCATAATTGACAGTTCAAATACAAGCATTTATTTTGTAATTTTTAACTTCCGCAACGGTATTTTTCATAAATTGTGCGATTTTCAGCATAACCTTTGCCTGTCACAGGAGACATCAACATCTCGCGGTACAACAGCCCCTTGAAGCAATCTTTTCATCCCATTTTTCGCATATTAAAAGTGATTTATCTTAAATATATTGGATATATTTACACTTTTGTTTTATGCTATTTTATTGGCGACCATTTTTAACTACGGTTATCTTCCCAAAAGTTATATTACAACTATTATATGCAAGCTACATCTGTATAAATAAAATTGAAAATATGTATGTGTGTTTGATTCATCATCACCGGAGAACAAACAGCTGCACCGAATTAGATGAAATTTTGTGGGTAGCCCCGGAATATCTCCTTTTACAATTGAGTCTAGGTTTCTAGTTTCTAGGATCAGGGGTTGTCGAGATATTATTAAAAATCACACACTTCCATAGAAATTGCATTATGCAGACGATATTTTCTCTCAAATTTATTTGAAGAAAAGTGTATCACGCTGTTTAGCAACGAAATTAATTCCAATGTGTTTATATAGCAGACGATTTTTCTTAAATCTTTCAGGATTTAAATAATTATGAAATGTATATAAAACTAAATTCTACCAGAACTGCGTTTTTGACTGAATTATATTCCTTACGTCCCTCAGGTTTAAAGATCACGGGAATTATATAGATATCTTGATATTTTCTTTTTCTCGCGTTATCTATTTTATTTTGGTAAAAAATTTTGAATCTTATATATTGCGTTTATCTAATTATTGAAACAGAACGAAAATGGTAATATTCCATTTCAGCGCTTTCACTTTGATATATATGGATCCAATTTCATAATTTTTGCAATTTGCTTTTAATCGGAACCATGATGTTTTATTCTTCAGATCTGCCCGTAAAAATCATTCTGTACAGCAAGATCGATTATTTTTAGGAGAATTAAATTCATTCGTTTAATAGAATATTTTGAATAACAATGTTATTTGGAATACTATAGGAATTTCCACATGATTGTG
This sequence comes from Amaurobius ferox, assembly GCA_951213105.1. NCBI lineage: Eukaryota > Metazoa > Arthropoda > Arachnida > Araneae > Amaurobiidae > Amaurobius > Amaurobius ferox. The sequence goes on from OX578143.1 coordinate 149,388,899, forward strand.
AATTTAAAGTTTCTTCATATTATATATTCTGTACAAAGAACGGGTATACTGCTGGTATTTAATACACAAAAAAATAATTCCATTTCGAATTCCTGAAAATAATTCTACGTAACTATTTTATTCGAATAGGCTATAATGTTCTATGTCTACTGATGCTTTCAGAGCATCCTAATACACTCTTAGGCGTCTTGCTATCAGTCAACAATATGTGTGGACTCCTAGCAGGCGTCGGTAGCAGTCTCATTTTTAAGAGTGCCTTTTTAACTCCATTTTCCGCTTCGTAGACGCACTTCGATGTGGTATAATCGCATTATGTTTATCTTTATAAATTGAATGGGAATTCCGAGAGGCGTGTTGTCGAAGAATGGCAATGACGGGGGGAGAAATGGGACGGTATTGAAAGTTGCAATACTCTCAGATGGAAGGAAAACAGTTGGACAGAGTTTTATATTTTGCTATAGCTTTTTCCCGTTATAAATACTCAACATTGAAAATGAATTTGAGAGCTTTTTTGCTTCAGTCTGGAAAAAAATGATATCATTATTTTATTTCTAAACTTTTATTTTTACTTTCTCCACAGTACAGGGTCGTGTATTGAATTCATATCGAAAATTGCAACTCGACTTTTCACAGAATCGACACGTTTTGGAACGTCTAGAACACGAGATATCTATTTTTAGCGTGACGTCCATGTGTGTGTCTGTGCATGTCCCTGTGTGTGTCTATCTGTGCAATGTATGCATCTACTCTAACTCAAAAAATAATCGACCCAATTTCATAATTTTTTTTTAATTTCATAAAAAGTCACTTATGGGTGACTCTGCCGCTGATTAGATTTTGGTACCGTTCAGAATAAAATAACAAGCGAAAAATCCCACAAAAATCCTATGTATCCAATCTAGTTAAATAACTAAGTGATAAAATTGTCAATTTCACAAAATTGGGTAAAATTGTCACGTGTGGGTGATTAGATTTTGGTGCGATTCGAGAAGAAAAGAACCATCGAGAGTTATTGCCTGCAATCTTTTGAGTATAGTGTGTCGTAGTTGAACCATCATAAGTTCAGATTGAAGGTCACTTTAGTAATACGTTAGGTCGTAAGTTGATTGTAGATGAATATGTCTCGGGTAGAATTCGTAATGCTAGCGTTGTAAATAATGTGTGCATAGCTTTGTAATATTTGTATGTGATTTGAGTTCCCAGCGAAGTGAGCTGCACATAAAGTTGTTTATGTGTTCAATGTCCTGATTCCTTCGTCGAACTCTAGTCATTAGGTTATTGGAAGTTTAATTTAAAGTGAAGTAAATTGGAATGGTTCATACAAGAGTCATGACCTTGGGAAGTAGTAGAAGAGTACTTTATAAATTTTTTTAACGCTGTTTTTTTTTTTTTCTGTTGTACTTGCAATACTTCATTACAAACGCGTACCCAGTTTCTTTTCATCCCAAATTTTGGTTTGTGAAATATTCACATGCAAAGCCATTATGCTCAAATTTTGGACACGTTTTGGAAGAAATGATTGGCAGAGGGCGCTGTTTCAACTACTGGGGGTGCCGTTGATTATTCTTCTCAAGTTGTGACTTCTATGCAAAAGTATGTCGTTGCTGGATAGACGAGAGGAACGACAGGGATATTCTTTTAACCCAAACTCATTTTTTATAACCAGGTTTTTTTGTTTTTTTGTCACGAACGGTCTTATTCTGCTCTTGCATTGACATTTTGATACGGTAGACATGCTGCTTATCATCTTTATACGTAAACTAAACGGTTACTAAATGATGTCTGAATATAGGTGTCTGGTGTATTCCTACTCTTATAAAACACCTTAATGACAATAAGAAGTAATGGAAGAATTCTCCAAATCTTATATTAAAACATGGCATTTGTCAAGAACTTTGCTGCCCCGACGGAGAATTGAACCACGGACCTTTGTGTCGGCCAGCCGATGCTCTACCGTTGAGCTTCTGGGACAGAATGGCAAGCGCTTATCCTAGAAATGTACTTTGCATTTTTCATCCCCTAATGTTAGATTGACGTGCATTCATTTGACTGACTACCTCCTGCTATTTTTACTCCCAGGTTAGCCTTCTGCTGCTATTTTCATCGTCCAGGTCAGCTTCTTGCGTGGTTTTTTATTCAAAGTATAACGACGAGTATGGGTCATGAGACGGGAACCTTACCTGTCCCACGACCAGTGTATCGTGCGTTACCAGATAATGCGTAGTACGTTACGTAGTACGTTAGGATTGATGTTTATGGACGTTGCGTTTCGATAGCGGGTCTAGGTCTAGTGTATCAAAAAGTACGTCAAATTTGGTAGAGTATCATATAGTATTTGTAATATGGTATGAAATATAGTAATGAATAATAATCGTAATTTAGAGACTATGTCGATGTTCCCTTAAACGTCTTAATTAATCAGGATAGGGTACTAACTAATGACGTCATCTGATTGGGAGACATGCCAGCATTGTTTACTTTTCTTAACTAATCTCGCGGTTTAATGACAGGGCGCCGCTGGAGTAGAAGGGCAGTGCTGGATGCGCCTCTCCATCCTATCTTCTCCACGCTCATACGACCGCTCATGGAGGACGAACCGTGTTCATGAATTTCTTCGACTTATTTTCATAGCAGAGTTATTATCCGGGTATGGAAAGTTTCTCAAGGATAGGTATAGAGTTTCCCACGGAGGAAATGTTCGCACTCAGAGGGGAGGGATGAATGCTCAGGGTGACGGAGAATAAATAAATGGATTCGAATGTTTTGTGTGCTATCCATTTTGGCTCGTCATTTTGAACTGTGAAAATATTTTACACTTTGAGTTTCCACCCAATTTTTTTATTCTTTACGATCACTTGTATCAGAATTTAAAGAGATCTGCAGAGTCCACTGCGAAGACAAGATCTTGCATTTTCGTTCCAGTAGCTCAACGGTAGAGCGTCGGCTGGCCCGTTCGGAGATCCAAGGTTCGATTCCCGGTTGGGGCCGCAAGGTCCTCTACAATGACGTCCGAACCCATCAACCCTGTAGGTTAGTGCAAAGATGTCGGAGGTCTGAAAGTGACCCTAGGACGACTCGTACACGGATTCAGCGGACTATGGAAGGTCGCCGATTTCAAAGTAAGAGGATAACGACCACAAGGATTCTAACTTGGGCAAAAATAGTAGTAGTAGGAAGCTAACCTGAGGTAAAAATAACAGAATGCGGTCAGTTAGATGTCAGTGGCCCAAAGTTTTAACAGCTTAGTGCCGCCTACAAATTGGATGTATTGGTGGGATGGCGCTCATACTTATTACTATTTACATCTTATTACTATTTACATCCAGTTGAAATTATCTATTTTTCTAGTAGGCATTGTTTCGAAAATATTAGTTTCTTCATCTTAATAATAGGAGATAAGTTTGTCCAGCGAAATGTTTAAGCAATTCATTGTTTAGAAATTGTGTGCAGTGATATTCCCTGGAATCTTTGCCGAGATTTTTTTTAAATCCTTCGAATTGGTATTTTAATTATTTTACATTAAAGCGCAATGTTGAGTGCTTTTCACACAAATCGTTGTTTTTTTAAAGATCGAAAATATTATCAGTGTATCTAACTGGGCATCATCAGAAAGAAGAAAATATTTTCTTTACAACGGGTTTCAAACTGAATTCACAGGACAATCCCTTTTTATTTATCTATTTATTTTTAAATACATCAAAATATGCGTGTTTTATTTTTTATATTTTCTTATTTCGCAGTATCCGTAGAAAGATAATTATTTTAATTCGACAATTGGCAAAAACAGGGGTGTATATTTTTGCATTCTAACAAAGACAACATTTTTGAAGAAGTCTATTTTTTCGTGTTTGTTTATTTTTAACTAAAAGCATATAAAAATGGAAATTTTCGAATGGGTTCTTTTTCCGATTTGCTGGGTATTGCTATATGGAGCAGAGATGGAATTTTTATTAGCAATTTTGTTAGCAGCTTTTATAAAAAAACTTATTTTGGGAAATGTTTTTATGAGCGAATTGTGATCAGATAATCGGACATTTTTCAACTTCTTTTTTTAGATGTTTTTTCAAACATCATTTTCTATGTATATGTTATCTTTTCTTTCAAAACTTTTTGTTTAAATCCGTAGTGTGCCTTATCAATATATTGCAATTCATACACTCATTTGATGTCATCTCAAGTTTTAGTTGTGCTATAACTTAGCTTTAAAGACTATACTATTTAGCTTACGCTAACAAAAGGATCGTTTGCTCAGAATGCATGCTTATTTGAAGCACATTATGCTCGCAGATTTGACGAAGAGTATTTAGTCAATTTGTAGGAACTATTAGTCTTGCGCAGCAAGTGATTGACTTTGTGTTCTAAACCGGCATATCGTAAATGCGTTGTTTGGTTTTCGAAATTTCGTTGAATGTTTCAGTATCAGTTTAATCCGAGGTAGTAAAAAATAGTGTTTTAAAAATATTAAACCTTGAATCCTTCATATTCTAATTATGTGGATTAGAAAACATTTTTATCTAGCTCTAGTTTGTGCTTAATGTCTAATTTAAGTATCTACTCAAAGCTTTAGAGTGACACGTGCGTTCTTGGGTGAGTGCGTATATATCAGAAATATAATCAAGAAATAGAATCAAGAACTCTTGAAACATACTTATAAAATCTTTGAAGACAAATTTGAGACAGCAATGTATAATAATAAAGTAATAAAACAGTGTAAAAATATGTTTAATTTACACTGTTTTAGTAAAATGCACTAAAAAGCAAAAAATATTGTTTAGCTACCGCAGCATTCTGGGTCCTATGCGGTTTCAAATAAAACCGTAGGGAAAAAAATTACATTTGTACAAAACCAGAATTTTATACAACACTAGAAGTGATAACATAGAAATGACATATATAAGAATGATTACATTCAACGCATTTAAAATTTTCTTTGACAATTTTGATTTAAAAATCCGTCCTTCCTATATATACCATTTCTATGTTATCATTTCTATTTTTCCTTAAAATTCTGTTTATATCTAAATACAAATATTCCTTTATGGGCTCCAAACGGTTTTATTTTGAGTCGCACACGACCCAGAATGCTATATATTAGCTAATTTCTTTTCTTTTTACTTTTGAGTGCATTTTACTAAAACAGAGTCCCTTGAAAATATTTTTTATAATAATTTATTTTATATATTTTAGTCTTTCACGATTTTGTAATCCATTTCTCATCCGATATCCAATCCAACCTTTTAAAAATCTTTCATTGATTATATTTTCAACACGGTTTCCAACACTTTTTCAACATACACCCTAAAATATGAAATTTTCTGCCTGGTGAAACATTTTATTGTATTAATATTTGAGGGATCCTCAAATTGAAACAAAAAACTGCCTTTTTTTGCGAAATGGCCCACGAAGAATCTCTTTCGCTCTACATAATACTATTGTAAGACGATTAAAGGAACGTTCAATCTGCGGCTTATATGTATATATATGTATATATATATATATATATATATATATATATATTAAAGATTATTTTTATTTTTAAAAAAAGTTATTTTTATGGACCATTATGGGCCTTATTTCGTGTGAGGAAAGGATCCACTCCAGTTGGATGGAATCATCTCAAATAAGCATGTGTGCAATATTTGAGATGAAAATCGGCTCGGTAACAGTGGGTTATTAATGGATTTCAAGATTTAACCAAACAAACGGAGAAACCAATCTAAATCAAACTGTGTCATAATTAAAAATGAACTGCTCAACTCGAATTTCTCATACCAGAATCCATTTTATTTTTTTTTCAAATTTTACAACCGTACCAGGTAACATGCTATAACTATATTCATTTGCAACAAAGATTTTTCCAAATACGACTGACAGACAAACGATACCGATTTATTATGAATATATCTCTTATCAAAACACAATTAGTTTCATTGATTTAACGTCCTGTTTATCAATTGGGTGATATTTTTGTCCATTTGGCAGCATTTGGAAAAACTCGCCAAGTGGAAGATATTTCTCCAAATTTTTCGCCAAATGTTATGGACGGACAGATGGAGAAATGGATAATTAAGAACTTACATTAATATTCCCACAAGGCACCTTTGATTATCAAGAAAATTGTAGTTAATTGTGCAAAATATTGAATTATCAAGAAAATTGTAATTAATTTTGCAAAATATTGAATTTTCATCAATTATAGGTTATTTTTATCAAATTAGTGTCATTTTATTAATTTGAAGATATTTTCGTTTATTTTTCAATATTTTGTTCCATTTAGCGACATTTAAAAAATCGCCAAATGTGTACCCAAGTGGGACAACCGTCCCACTTGGAAACACATTTGGAGACTTAATATTCCCCTTAATACCCCCTTAATATAATTAAAATCCTCCTTAATATTTGCGGCAGCTACGTGTACATAAATAAAAACGAACCCAGGCATACAGACGGACGGACATGACACCAAAAATAGTCCAAACGCGTTCAGAAGATCCTAAAACATATATTGTCATCCAAATCTCGAATTCAAAATTTTTCGTGGAAACAATACTTTCTCTATATTACATAGCATGAGAAAGTCAAATTTTTGAGACAACAATGTATAAAAGTAAAGTAGTATGACGCATTTTCAGGATACTGTAGTTTTATGTGAAACGTCTCTAATGATGCTTTTATATTTTTAACACTAAAATTTGCATTTTCATCTGATACATTAATCTATATAACTTTAATAAGGTGGAAAATGGTGTGTAGGCTTCTCCTTTGACGAAATTGTTAAGCATTTTGTTCGCTTAATCTTTAATATTCTACACATTTTCGAATAAACCGTATCTAGAATCGTAGAAACCTCTGCAATTGGATGCCGAATCAAAATCAGTCATCACCCCAGCTCTATAGCCAATTGTCAAAAATAGATGTTTCGTGGATTGGGAAGTGCACTCTTGTACCTCCATTAGAATTTGGATGCTGGATCCTTATCAGCCATTACCCGACCTCCATCTCTTGCCTAAGAAACGGATATCGCGAAAAAAGTGTCATTCTATTATCAAAAGTGACATATTTAGAGTAAAGATGGACACTCTCAGTGAGCCATCCCCCAACCCACCCCACACTTTTTTAGAATTTTATGTTGAATTCATAAATTTCCGTATCTATCATCATCTAATCTCTGTCTATAGCCAATTTTGAGAAATGGATTTTCGAGTAAGACGATCCATTTTAATACAGAAACGGAAAAGAAAAAAGTGGAAAACTTGAGTGAACCCCTAACTCTTCTAGAATTCAAAACTAAAATTGTATCTGTCATCATCTAATATCTCTATTAAGAAAAGATTTTATATAGATTAAAAAAAATATATATATAGTGAAAACAATAGTATGTCCAGCCACAAAACGGATTAGCTAGTCTCTTATTGTTTTTACTTTCCCTGCAAAATGAATGGGATCATGTCAAAAATACCAATTTAAGTTTTCGACGAATCTACATGTTTTGAGACTTTTATAATACGATACAACTCATTTTAGCGTGACGTCTGTGTGTGTGTGTTCATGTATGTGTGTATGTATGTGTGTGTATATACATGCATGTATGCATTGCAATGCACGTATACACTCTAGTTAAAAACCGAATGGACTCAATTTCACAAAATTGGATAGATAGTCAGTTGTAGGTGACCTTGATGTTGATTAGATTTTTGTGCGATTCAGAAAAAAACCCTGCATTTTACTGCGAAATGACCCGCCAAAATAGTCAAAATCTAAAAGCCTACGTATGCTCCAATGTATCCATTAAATGCCTGTTTTATACATAATTCTCGATGACGAAAAGAACAAGACCCACCTCATCACTCTGGGGCTCACCATTCTCGAGATAGTTTGGGAATTTTTAGCACATCGAACTTTGAAAATAATTTCAGTCGACACATGAAAAGCAAGTTGAACTAAAACTGCGAAATCGGCGGAAGTCATTTTAGGCAATAGAACTCAGAGTAAAGAATTGTGAAAGAAAAGAAAATGAGAAAACGAATGTATGTCTGTAGGGAAAGTCATATGGCTGTCCACATCAGATGTGTCCCATAAGTATTTAACTTTCTAAACAAATCCATCATAAGCCATAACCATCCCGTTATATAAGCGGATCTGTTCTCGGTGCAATGTTTAAAATTCAGTCCTATAATAATCGTTAGATCTTGTCTGCTTATTTCAAAAATGTCTTAATTACGTGACGGGGGCCGTCTAATGACGTCACAAGATTGTGAGAAGCGGCAGCATTGTTTACATTTCTCCGCTAATCCCCTGGTTAAATGAAAGGGCACTACTGGTGTGGAAGAGAGGCTAATCTCGCCACCTCAACCCCCACTGCTGCTCCCTTTCGACTGCTAATTGACAGGCCGTGAACGTGAATTTCTTCAGCTCATTTCCTGAGTGGGGAAAGTTTGGTAGGGATGAGAGTTCGCCATCTCCCATTGAAAAATGGAGCATTAAGAGGGCGAAATTAGGAACCACTTTCTGACAGCATGAATAAATAAATGCGTTTTGAGTATTAGACGCAAAAAGAGTTTCTCCTACGCGTGTTGACCGCAGTTTTTGAAGCCGATGAACACTATAATTTGGATAGTTTTTTAATAAATATTTTGTTCGAATATCAATGGATGCGAGGAGTGGTTGGAAAATTGATGAGTGCAAAAAAGGGTGTTGAAAACAAAAATTATGTACTTCTGAATGTATCGGCGCATAGTGACTAAGACATTTCAGTGTACACTTTAAAGTACATTTCAGAGGGCACTTAGAATACACTTTAAATCAGTGCTTCTCAAACTTTTTTTATGACACCCCTGGAATCCGAAAACAAATTTTAACACTCTCCAAACATTTTATATTTTAACAAATAAAATGATTACTTTATTGATCGCTCATTATTATAGGTACACTTTTATTAAAAATAATTAACCGCTCCATTTACTTTCTTATGAAGGAAAAATAACAAAAATTGACTTCAAATTGATTACAAAAGCAGCCTACAAGAAATATCTTAGGAATAGATGGAATGGAATCATTTTACATAACAAATCAATATCCGGTACAATGTTTGAAATGCTAATTCGCAGAACTTGCTGAGTTTTGAAAGTCGCGACTTGTGTTTAATTTTTAACAGCGAATGATAAAAATCTGACGTGGGCAGCACATGACTTCCGCTACAGACTCAAATACATTTTCGCTTTATTTCTTTAATAATTCATTGAGTTTAATGGAACAAAATAAGACTCATTTTTATTTGTAATGGAACTAAATTGTCTTTTTTCATTCCATTTTTGTTTTCATTATGCAACAGGGCGTATTTTCAAAGGTGGCGTAGCAAAAATACGATAAAACTATAATATACTCTATAAAAAAAATATACGCACCAAGGAGTAGTCCGATTCTAATGACATTTCGTATGCAAAGACATTTTAAGCAAACATGCAAATGAATAAAATTGGCTGTCCAATGAATAAATAGTGGGAGCTCTAGCGCATCGGAACTGCGCATTCAGCAGGTGTATATAAGGAGCGATTCTGAATCTGTGGTCAAAATTTCTCTTGCATTTCGACTGCGGATATCTTACGTCTTTGGTAGTCATTTCTGGCACACTGACAGCACATTAGTACGTATACAACATTCTATGACCGGTGGTGTTACCGTTCCTTTTGCAACACCCTGGACTTACTTTTCAACAAGATAATATACGGCCGCACACGGCACGTGTTGCTATGAATTGGCCTGCCCAACACTTCCTTGGCCAGCTAGGTCTCCTGATCTCTCCCCCGTAGAGCACATTTGGGACGTTATGAGAAGGCGATTGCAACCATCCTGGAATGTTGACAATTTAGCCCAACAGTTGGAGACAATTTGGCAAGACATTCCGCAGGACACCATCCATGAACTTTATAACTCTATGCCACGTCGGGTGACATCTTGCAACCAGGCCAGAGGTGGACCAATGCCTTATTTACTTCCTCCCTTTGTATACGGTTCAACTCTTAATCATTGAATTGTTCTGAAATTTTAATCGTTTCTTTTTCTATGTATGTTCTTCACATCCACCCCTTTTTATCACAATCGGACACTCCTTCTTGGTGCGTCGATTTTTTTGTTATAAAGTGCATCTCGAGAACGGCTAGTCCTAAGGTAATGAGGTTGCTCTTATTCTATTCTTATTCTATCCCTCAAAAAGGAAGTATAAAACAAGCATTGAATACATACATTTGAGCATACGTAGTCATTTATTTTAACGATTTTTACGATGTTAACGGGCCACGTTGCAAAAACAAACAGGTTATTTTTTTCTCGACCCATAAGTGACACATCTACCCAATTTCGTGAAATTGTGTTATTTAGTTTCTTTCTTAGAGTGGTTAAATGCGTTTTTTGCGGGCCATTCCGCAAAGAAAGGCAAATTATAAGCCCCGGATAATGCCAAAATCTAATCACCAGGGTTATCCATCCAATAATGACTTACCCATGACATTTTATGGAATTGGGTTGATTAGTTAAGTTAGAGTATATGCATATATTGCGACGTACATATCGTCAGTGCGATCAAGTATAACGTTTTTAATTAATTCTTGTCGACTATGATATTTCAATAGTGGTAAGAAAAGCTATATAAACAAAAGTGAAAATATGGCGCGTGTGTGTGTGAGATCGTATGTATGTATGTATGTGTGTGAGTGAGGTCGTGTGTGTGTTTGTGCATCTCATTACGGGAAACCTGCTGCATTGAATTTCATGAAATTTCGTTTGTAGGCGTGAAATAACCTCACTTAAAATGGAGCATATGTTTCAATTTTCTTGGGTTGTCCAGATATTAATAAAAAACTAATCTCCCATATAAAATTCTGCAAACGATATTTTTCAGCAAATTTATTTAAAAAATAATATGTTGCTAAGTAACGGAATTAAACCTAACGATTTATATTACATCACTAGCAGCATACCCGTTCTTCGGACGGAACATATAATACAAAGAAACTTATAATTCGCAATCATATGCAAATTCTGTTAAAATACTAAATTTATTGCTCCTAATGAGAAGTTTAAGAATATATGTTTTCACTATGAAAAAGTATCTTCACGGGCAGATCTGAAGAATAAAACATCTTGGCCCCTTTTGTAAGCAAATTTACAAAAAAAAATAAGAATTGGCTCAATATATGCAACCCCGTACTACTTATATTGTCACAGATCAGAAAATATGCCAGTGTGTTAGTAGAAGGTTACCCGTATTACAATATGAGTTTCAAAAATCTTTGTCAAAATAGAAGAGATGACGTAATAAATTGAAAATATCAATAATCCCCGTACTATTTAAACCAGAAGGTCGTAATTTATTCCAATATATGCCACTATATATCAAAACATATACCTGTACTACTTATATTCTCGTAGATTAGAAGATATACCCGTGTATTTGTAGAAGATTACTCGTACAACGTACAATATTTGAGTTTTAACAATTTTTGTCATAATAAAACAATTGCATAATAACTGGAAAATATCAATAATCCTTGAATCAATAATCCCCGAAAATATCAATAATAATAACGTTTAAACCTGAAGACCGTAATTGATATTATCCAGTCAAAAATGCTATAAGAAAAATCAAATCGTACTTTTCTAAAATATATTTTTATATTCATTTATTTATCATTCGAAACGAAAAAATAATAATTAAAATTAACAGACAGATTTAATTTAATTGCATTCCTGAGCAACATGATATAAGATAGAATCTTCCTCATAAACTGCGAAATTAAATAACCATTTTGATTTCTTTATACTTTTCATTGTTCAGTAAAAGCTTGTGAAAAATAAACCATGGAGAGAGATTTCCCATTTAACTCATGTTTTCAGAAAGTGACTAATTAGCGCAAAAAGTCTCCCATCAAACTCAGAGATAAAGTTTTAATTCACTTTCAAACGATTTTCAAGCTTTTCGTTTGGATAAACCACGGATTTAGAGAGTAGAACTCCTAGGAAAAAGTTTCGTTTTTCATTAATATCTCGACAACCCCCGGTCTTAGATACTCGAAACTTGGGCTAAATTTACGGAGGGCTATTTCAAGACTATCCACAAAATTTCATCAAATTCGGTTTAGTCGTTCTCCCGTGATGATGAGACAAACGACAATTTCTTTTTTTACTGATATCTTGAGAACCACTAATCGTAGAAACTCTAAACATGAACTAAAGTTTAAGTGGGGCTATTTTCAAGCTCCCCACAACATTTCATCAAATTCGGTTCAGCCGTTCTCCCGTGATGACGGGACAGACAGACAGACAGATTTTCAATTTTATTTATATAGATTTTCGATTTAAATAATTAAGAAATATATATAAAAATACATTTTATCGGAATTACATTTTCGACTGGATTACATCCGTTACGACTTTCGGCTTGAAAGATAACGGGGATTATTAATATTTTCAATTTCTTAAGTCATTTGTATTATTTTAGCAAAAATTTTTCAAATTCATATATTGAGTTTAGACACATGTTAAAACAGAATAAAAGTAGTACGGATATATATTCCAACACCATTTCATTCCAACACCATTTCATTTGATCCAATTTCTTTTCTTGTAAATTTGATTACAAAACGGAACCAGGATGTTTTATGTTTCATATCTGTCTGTGAAAGTCATTTTGTGTAACGATAGCAGAGATTCTTTTACTATAGGAATTTCCACTCGATTCTGAATTTTCAGTTTGTTTGAATTATTTATTTCATACATAGAACGAGTATATTTCTAGTTTATAAATATTGTCTTTTCAAATACTAAAATATTTCGGGGCTCTCTGACAGAAGGTCCAGGGCCCCTTAGAGGGTCTCTTAGTTTGAGAAGCACTGCATTAGAGAACACTTCCTTGTAAACTCCTTATCAGTCGAGTTTTTATTCAATAAACCATCCAATTTTAAAGAGATAATTGCGAAAGTGTAAAATTCTCTGACTGGCATCACCCGTCTTGTCTTTCGTCTCTATCTCCGACCAAACATGGGAGTGTTTCCTCCAGAAGACAGCGGTACAAGCATTCTTTCTCTGCCGTCACTCCATATGGTTGACACTATGGTTGACACTGTTGCCATATGGTTGACACTTGGCAACTTTCCGAAGCTTCGAGAAGCATTGCCCATTAACGATTATTCTACGAGATATTAGATAATTCTGGACATTTCTACAGAGATATTTAAAGAAGTTTCTATAAAAAGAACTCTATCAGTCCGTCGCAGTGCAGTTGACGAATGACATGAGCTCCATTGGACCGTGATTTTTGTCAATGTGTTGAGAATAGTTTTGTGAAATGACTTTCGTCAACATTCTGAGAATAATATCGCTTATTCTGTGAAATGAGTGAAGCATTTAACTTGCTGTGTGGATTGTATACTATTCCTGTTTAATGTGTGCTTGGGAATAAACGTTAGTTATCCAGAAAGTTAGATTCGTTCTTGTACACCCACATAGAAGATGCGTGTCGCAACACTATTTTAGGTTTCTAGCAAGCCTGATTAACAGCTCACTTCGACTGAGGTGTTTGCTCTACCCATTTCCGTGGTGGAGGAGGCTGCTTCCAAAACGGATGGATGATTTTAAACAACTATTAGCTAACGAACATTTTTACTTTCAGTTTGAGCCCAGAAGTTTAAGAAAATATTTTTATATCCGCTTTTGAGATTTAATTCTTTTGGACGAACGACATGAGCGTGTCATCTTAATGTTAAACATCTACTTTTAATTTTAAAGTTCTCGCTTGAATAATGCCCCAATTTCCACCTTTCCGTTTGGTATCCGTTAAATTATGTATTTAAGTATTTTACTTGCCTCACTTTATTTATAGATGGCGAATGAACTGGATCGTCGACATGCATCACAAGCATAGGCCACGCGTTTAAATCTTTGAATCTTCTTTTTTATGGGGCTCTTTCCAAACAATTAGGTCGTTTATTTCAATATTTATGCAGGAAATAGTCATTGTGAAGATCAATGGAACGTTTAAGTGCACCCTAAAAATAAGTGGATTACGATAATCACTTCATTAACGAAGTTAATTAAATGGGTTTCTGGAAAATGACTTGGCAGTAGAATCGTATAAGCTCAGATAAATTAAATAATTCGTTTCGTAATGTGCCCATTCGTTTAAGCGCGTCTTTTTTTTTTAAGTGCGTTTCAGCTCAGTGGATACAAGGTAGGATCAAAAAGTTCGGTTGCTGTGCTGATATCTTCAACCCTGATTGGAGGAGAGGGGAACTATTTTACTGTGGCGTAGAGGCACATGTGACGCGACATATGAAAAGGAAGAAGCAGACGTTTTTCCAGACAATGCGTGTCGGTGCACTGTAGTCGTTCGCGTTCGTTGAAAACAGAAATTACGTTTGACGAACAACGAGCGAATATCAAATTCTGCCAGCGTTTGGGGAAATCGCCGACAGAGACATTGCACCTGTTGCAGCAGGTGCAATGTTGCGAACGACTACAGTTCACTGACACGCGTTGTCTAAAAAAAACCTAAACTGCGAACCTGCTTTTTCCTTTTCACATCTCGCGTCACATGTGCCTCTACGCCACGGTAAGATAGTTCTCCTCTCCTCCAATCACGGTTAGAGATATCAGCACAGTCTCCCAACTTTTTGATCCTACCTTGTGTATATCCGTTCTTCATACTAAATATACATTATAAAGGAAATTCGAATGCACAATGATGCGCAAATCCCTATAGCATAATGGCATAAATGGCATTGTTATTCAAAGCATTCTAGAAAAATATTTTAATAAATACTCCTAAAAATAAGTTTAAGGATCTCTGTTCTCTCTCTACAACATGATCTTCACAGGCAGATCTGAAGAATGAAACACCCTGCTCCCGCTTATAAACAAATTTACAAAAAATATGAAATTGAATCAACGTAGGCCAAAATAAAAGCTCTAAAATTGTATGAGAAGATATAATCGAAGCACTTTCATTTTGTTGTCAAAATAAAGCAAATGCCGTATAAATTGAAAATATCAAAAATCCCCTTCATCTTTAAACGGGAAGGCCGTAATGCAGTCAAAAAAGCAATTTCCATAAAATGTATCTTATATACATTTCTTTACTATTTAAATCGGAAAAGAGTGAAAACAAATCGTCTGCCGCATCAACACATCTATCTATCTATCTATCTATCTATTCTATTCTATTCTGTTATATATATAATTGCCAAGTGTCCGTCTGTCTGTCCGTCTGTCTGTCTGTCACGCCTTTTTCAGGCACTTCCCGAATAGATAGAGACTTGCAATTTGGTACACGGCTCGGTCGTTCGATAAAACCCCCTGGAAAAAATCGAATTTTTCGAAAACGTTCTATAGAGGGGGTGCCCCACACCAAAACGTTCGAAAAGTGAAATGACGGGAAAGCATGCTTTGCGATGAGATAGACTTCAAATTTGGTGTATGGGTAAATCACTCGAAAGGAAGAAAGTGTGCAATTTCAGATTTCCAATATTTTATCCTTAAGGGGGGGGGGGGGGGGTGCAGCACACCAAAACGTTCGAAAAGTGATATGATAGGAGAGCATGCTTTGCGATGAGATAGAGACTTCAATTTTGGAGTATGGGTAAACCGTTTGAAACAAAGAAAGTGTGGAATTTCAGATTTCCAATATTTTCTACTTAAGGGGGTGTCGCACACCAAAACGTTCGAAAAGTGAAATGATAGGAAAGCATGCTTTGCGATGAGATAGAGACTTCAAATTCGGTGTATGGGTAAATCGTTCGAAAAGAAGAAAGTGTGCAATTTTAGATTTCCAATATTTTCTACTTAAAGGGGTGTCGCACACCAAAACGTTCGATTTACCAAATAAATGAGAAAATACGCCTTTAAAATTTGATAGAGGCTTAAAATTTGGTTTATGGGCTAATAATTTGACGAAAACGCCCAAGACGAGTACAGTTTTTCAAAAATGTTTGTTTAAGGGGGTGCTCCAGAGTAAAACGTTCGAAAAGTCAATTGATAAAAAAAACCATGCTTTGGAATGAGATAGAGATATCAGATTTGGTGTAAGGATAGATAGTTTGAAAGGGCGAAAGTGTACAATTTCAGTTTACCAATATTTTCTACTTTAGGGGGTGCCGCACACCAAAATGTTCGATTTTCAGAATAAAGGAGAAACGCTACCTTTAAAAACGTGATAGAGGCTTTATATTTGGTATATGGGCGCAACATCTCATAGAAATCACAAAAAGAATAGAGTTTTTAAAAAATGTATAGTTAAAGGGGTGGGTACTCCACACAAAAGCATTCGAAAGATGAAATGCAAGAAAAGCATGCTTCACGATGAGATAGAGACTTCAAATTTGGTGTACGGGTAAAAAGTTGGAAAGGAAGAAAGTGTGCAATTTCAGTCTTCCAACATTTGCTATTGTAGGGGGTGCCGATGTCTCTCTATCTATTCGTTCGAAACGTTCGAAAAGAGAATTGATAAAAAACCATGATTCGAAATGAGATAGAGATATCAAATTTGGTGTAAGGGTAGATAGTTTGAAAGGAAGAAAGTGTGAAATTTCAGATTTCCAATATTTGCTACTTTAAGGGGTGCGCACACTAATATGTTCGATTTTCTGAATAAATGAGGCACGCTTCCTTTTAAATGTGATAGAGGCTTGATATTTGGTATATGGGCCAATCATCTGATAAAAAACACAATGCAAACAGAGGAAGAAGTGCGAAAATTTAGATTTCCAATATTTTCTCCTTTAGGGGGTTCTGCACACCAAAATATTCGATTTGTCGAATAAATGTGAAACGCGAATTATTATAAAATTTACATTATTCAGGGATTGCTTATTGCGAGACCGTTGATTTTCAACGGGTATTCGGCTAGTATATACTAATTGCCAAGTGTCCATCTGTCTGTCTGTCTGTCACGCTTTTTTTAGGCACTTCCCGAATAGATAGAGACTTGCAATTTGGTACTCGGCTCAGTTGTTCGATAAAACTCCCTGGAAAAATAGAATTTTTCGAAAACGTTCTATAGAGGGGGTGCCCCACACCAAAACGTTCGAAAAGTGAAATGACGTTAAAGCATGCTTTGCGATGAGATAGAGACTTCAAATTTGGTATATGGGTAAATCACTCGAAAGGAAGAAAGCGTGCAATTTCAGGTTTCTAATATTTTCTACTTAAGGGGGGGGGGTGCAGCACACCAAAACGTTCGAAAGGTGAAATGATAGGAGTGCATGCTTTGCGATGAGATAGACTTCAAATTTGGAGTATGGGTAAATCGTCTGAAACAAAGAAAGTGTGGAATTTCAGATTTCCAATATTTTCTACTTAAGGGGATGCCGCACACTAAAACGTTCGAAAAGTGAAATGATAGGAAAGAATGCTTTGCGATGAGGTAGATACTTCAAATTTGGTGTATGGGTAAATCCTTTGAAAAGGAGAAAATGTGCAATTTCAGATTTCCAATATTTTTAACTTAAGGGTGTGCCGCACACTAAAACTTTCTAAAAGTGAAATGAAGGGAAAGTATGCTTTGCAATGAGGTAAAGACTTCAAATATGGTGTATGGGTAAATCGTTCGAAAGGAAGAAAGTGTGCAATTTCAGATTTCCAATATTTTCTACCTAAGGGGGTGCCGCACACCAAAATGTTCGATTTACAGAAGAAATGAGAAAACGCGCCTTTAAAATTTAATAGAGGATTGAAATTTGGTATATGGGCTAATCATTTGAAAAAAAACACCCAAAACGAATATAGTTTTCTAAAATGTTCCTTTAGGGGGTGCTCCAGAGAAAAACGTTCAAAAGATGAATTGTTAAAAAAAGCACGGAAATACGGATGAGATACAGTTTTCAAATTTGGTGTATGGGTAGAAAGCTTGGAAGGATGAAAGTGTACAATTTCAATTTTCCAATTTTTCTACTTTAGGGGGTGCCGCTCACCAAAATATTCGATTTGCAGAATAAATGAGAAAACGCTCCTTTAAAATTTGATAGAGGCTTGAAATTCGGTATATGGCCTAATCATTTGATGGAAGCCCCCAAGACAAATATAGTTTTTCAAAAATGTTCGTTTAAGGGGAGTGCTCCA
The DNA here is from genome assembly GCA_951213105.1 of Amaurobius ferox. Classification (NCBI taxonomy): domain Eukaryota; kingdom Metazoa; phylum Arthropoda; class Arachnida; order Araneae; family Amaurobiidae; genus Amaurobius; species Amaurobius ferox. Next base: position 149,407,007 of record OX578143.1, read on the forward strand.
GAGTAAAACGTTCGAAAAGTGAATTGATAAAAAACCATGCTTCGGATTGAGATAGAGATATCAAATTTGGTATAAAGGTAGATAGATTGAAAGGAAGAAAGTGTAAAATTTCAGTTTACCAATATTTTCTACTTTAGGGGGTACCGCACACCAAAATGTTCGATTTTCGGAATAAAGGAGAAACGCCCCTTTTAAAACGTGATGGAGGCTTGATATTTGATATATGGGAAAATACTCTGACAGAAATCACAAGAAGAATAGAGTTTTTCAAAAATTTATAGTTAAGGGGGTGGGTACTCCACACAAAAGCATTCGAAAGATGAAATGCTAGAAGACTATGCTTCGCGATGAGATAGAGACTTCAAATTTAGTGTACGGGTAAAAAGTTGGAAAGGAAGAAAGTGTGCAATTTCAGTTTTCCAACATTTGTTATTGTAGGGGGGGGGGGGGGTTCCGCTCACTAAAATGTTCGATTTACCGAACAAATGAAAAACGCCTTCTTTACAATGTGAGAGACTTAAAATTTAGTATATGGGCTAACCATTTGACAAAAAAAAAACCAAAGATGAATACAGTTTGACAAAAATGGGTCTTTAACGGGTTGCTACACAGAAAAACGTTCGAAAGGTGAAGTGATAGAAAAACATGCTTCTCGATAGGATAGCGACTTCAAATTTGTTGTACGGGTAGATAGTTTGAAAGGAAGAGAGTGTGAAATTTTAGATTTCCAATATTTGCTACTTTAAGGGGTGCGCACACTAATATGTTCGATTTTCCTAATAAATGAGGCACGCTTCCTTTTATATGTAATAGAGGCTTGATATTTGGTATTTGGGCCAATCATCTGATAAAAAACACAAAACAGAGTTTTTCAAAAGTGTTCATTTATGGATGTGCTCCACGGAAAAAGTTCCAAAGGAGAAATAATAATATAGGAGTGCCTCGGGATGAGATAGACTTTAATGTAGTGTAATGGTAGATAATTCGAAAGGAAGAAATGCTCGAATTTAGTTTCCCAATATTTTCTTCTTTAGAGGGTTCTACACACCAAAATATTCGATTTCTCGAATAAATGTGAAACGCGAATTATTAAAAATTTACTATTATTCAGAGGTTGCTTATTGCGAGACTGTTGATTTTCAACCGGTATTCGGCTAGTACATACAAATTGCCAAGTGCCCGTCTGTCTGTCTGTCTGTCCGTCTGTCTGCCACGCATTTTTCAGGCACTTCCCGAATAGATAGGGACTTGCAATTTGGTACACGGCTTGGTCGTTCGATAAAAACCCCTGGAAAAATCGAATTTTCCGAAAACGTTCTATAGAGGGGGTGCCCCACACCAAAACGTTCGAAAAGTGAAAAGATGGGAAAGCATACTTTGCGATAGAGACTCCAAATTTGGTGTATAGGTAAATTATTCGAAAGGAAGAAAGTCTGCAATTTCAGATTTCCAATATTTTCTACTTAAGAGGGTGCCGCACACCAAAACGTTCGAAAAGTGAAATGATAGGAAAGCATGCTGTGCGATGAGATAGAGACTTCAAATTCGGTGTATAAGTAAACCGTTCGAAAAGGAAAAAATGTGCAATTTCAGATTTCCAATATTTTCTACTTAAGGAGGTGTCGCACTCCAAAACATTCGATTTACCGAATAAATGAGAAAATGCGCCTTTAAATTTTGATAGAGGCTTAAAATTTGGTATATGGGCTAATAATTTGACGAAAATACCCAAGACGAATACAGTTTTTTAAAAATGTTCGTTTAAGGGGGTGATCCAGAATAAAACGTTCTAAAAGTCAATTGATAAAAAAAACATGCTTTGGAATGAGATAGAGATAACAAATTTCGTGTAAGGGTAGATAGTTTGAAAGGAAGAAAGTGTACAATTTCAGTTTACCAATATTTTCTTTTTTAGGGTGTGCCGCACACCAAAATGTTCGATTTTCGGAATAAAGGAGAAACGCGCCTTTAAAAACGTGATAGAGGCATTATATTTGGTATATGGGCGAATAAGTTCATAGAAATCACAAAAAGAAAAGAGTTTTTAAGAAATGTATAGTTAAGGGGGTGGGTACTCCAAATAAAAGCATGCATCACGATGAGATAGGGACTTCAAATTTGGTGTACGGGTAAAAAGTTGGAACGGAAGAAAGTGCGCAATTTCTATCTTCCAACGTTTGCTATTGTAGGGGGTGCCGATCACTAAAATGTTCGATTTGCCGAACAAATGAAAAACGCCTCCTTTACAATGTGATAGAAGCTCGAAATTTAGTATATGGGCTAACCATTTGACAAAAAACCAAACTTGAATACAGTTTGACAAAAATGTTCATTAACAGGGTGCTACACAGAAAAACGTTCGAAAGGTGAAGTGATAGAATAAACATGCTTCTCGATAGGATAGAGACTTCAAATTTGGTGTACTGGTAGATAGTTTGAAAGGAAGAAAGCGTGAAATTTCAGATTTCCAATATTTGCTACCTTAAGGGGTGCCGCACACTAATATGTTCGATTTTTCGAATAAATGAGGCAAGCTTCTTTTTAAATATGATAGAGGCTTGATATTCGGTATATGCGCCAATCATCTGATAAGTAACCCAAGACAAAGAGAGTTTTTCAAAAATGTTCATTTATGGGTGTGCTTCAAAGAAAAAAGTTCCAAAGGAGAAATCCTAATATAGGGGTGCCTCGAGATGAGATAGACTTTAATGTGGTGTACGGGTAAATAATTCGAAAGGAAGAAATGCGGAAATTTAGTTTCCCAATATTTTCTTCTTTAGGGGGTTCTGCACACCAAAATATTCGATTTGTCCAATAAATGTGAAACGCGAATTATTAAAAAATTCACATTATTCAGGGGTTGCTTATTGCGAGACCGTTGATTTTCAACGGGTATTCGGCTAGTATATACTAATTGCCAAGTGTCCGTCTGTCAGTCTGTCACGCTTTTTTCAGGCACTTCCCGAATAGATAGAGACTTGCAATTTGGTACACGGCTCGGTCGTTCGATAAAACTCCCTGTAAAAATCGAATTTTCCGTAAACGTTCTATAGAGGGGGTGCCCCACACCAAAACGTTCGAAAAGTGAAAAGATTGGAAAGCATACTTTGCGATGAGTTAGAAACTTCAAATTTGGTGTATGGGTAAATCATTCGAAAGGAAGAAAGTGTGAAATTTCAGATTTCCCATATTTTCTACTTAATTCGGTAAATCAAAACGTTCGATTTACCGAATAAATGAGAAAAGGCGCCTTTAAAATTTGATAGAGGCTTAAAATTTGGTATATGGGCAAATAATTTGACGAAAACACCCAAGACGATACAGTTTTTCAAAAATGTTCGTTTAAGAGGGTGCTCCAGAGTAAAACGTTCGAAAAGTCAATTCATAAAAAAAACCATGCTTTGGAATGAGATAGAGATAATAAATTTAGTGTAAGGGTAGATTGTTTGAAAGGAAGAAATTGTACAATTTCAGTTTACCAATATTTTCTACTTTAGGGGGTGCCACACACCAAAATATTCGATTTTCGAAATAAAGGAGAAACGCTCCTTTAAAAACGTGATAGAGGCTTTATATTTGGTATATGGGCGAATCATCTCATAGAAATCACAAAAAGAATAGAGTTTTAAAGAATGTATTGTTAAGGGGGTGGGTACTCCACACAAAAGCATTCGAAAGATGAAATGCTAGAAAAGCATGCTTCACGATGAGATAGACTTCAAATTAGGTGTACGGGTTAAAAGTTGGAACGGAAGAAAGTGCGCAATTTTAGTCTTCCAACGTTTGCTATTGTAGAGGGTGCCGATCACTAAAATGTTCGATTTGCCGAACAAATGAAAAACGCCTCCTTTACAATGTGATAGAAGCTTGCAATTTAGTATATGGGCTAACCATTTGACAATAACACCAAACATAAATACAGTTTGAAAAATGTTCATTAACGGGTTGCTACACAGAAAAACGTTCGAAAGGTGAAGTGATAGAAAAAACATGCTTCTCGATAAGATAGAGACTTCAAATTTGGTGTACGGGTAGATAGTTTGAAAGGAAGAAATCGTGAAATTTCAGATTTCCAATATTTGTTACCTTAAGGGGTGCCGCACACTAATATGTTCGATTTTTCGAATAAATGAGGCAAGCTTCTTTTTAAATGTGATATTCGGTATATGGGCCAATCATCTGATAAAAAACCCTAGACAAAGAGAGTTTTTCAAAAATGTTCATTTATGGGTGTGCTTCACAGAAAAAAGTTCCAAAGGAGAAATATTAATATAGGGGTCCCTCGGGATGAGATAGACTTTAATGCGGTGTACGGGTAAATAATTCGAAAGGAAGAAATGCGGAAATTTAGTTTCCCAATATTTTCTTCTTTAGGGGGTTCTTCACACCAAAATATTCGATTTGTCGAATAAATGTGAAACGCGAATTATTAAAAAATTTACATTATTCAGGGGTTGCTTATTGCGAGATCATTGATTTTCAACGGGTATTCGGCTAGTATATACTAATTGCCAAGTGTCCGTCTGTCCGTCTGTCCGTCTGTCTGTCTGTCTGTCTGTCACGCTTTTTTCAGGCACTTCCCGAATAGATAGAGTCTTGCAATTTGGTACATGACTCGGTAGTTCGATAAAAACCCCTGGAAAAATCGAATTTTCCGAAAACGTTCTATAGAGGGGGTGCCCCACACCAAAACGTTCGAAAAGTGAAAAGATGGAAAAGCATACTTTGCGATGATATAGAGACTTCAAATTTGGTGTATAGGTAAATCATTCGAAAGGAAGAAAGTGTGCAATTTCAGATTTCCAATATTTTCTACTTAAGAGGGTGCCGCACACCAAAACGTTCGAAAAGTGAAATGATGGGAAAGCATGCTTTGCGATGAGATAGAGACTTCAAATTCGGTGTATGGGTAAATCGTTCGAAAAGAAGAAAACGTGCAATTTCAGATTTCCAATATTTTCTACTTAAGGGGGTGTCGCACACCAAAACGTTCGATTTAACGAATAAATGAGAAAAGGCGCCTATAGAATTTGATAGAGGCTTAAAATTTGGTATATGGGCTAATAATTTGACGAAAAAGCCCAAGACGAATACGGTTTTTCAAAAATGTTCGTTTAAGGGGGTGCTCCGGAGTAAAACGTTCGAAAGGTTAATTGATAAAAAAAACCATGCATTGGAATGAGATAGATATGTCAAATTTGGTGTAAGGGTAGATAGTTTAAAAGGAAGAAAGTGTACAATTTCAGTTTACCAATATTCTCTATTTTAGGGGGTGCCGCACACCAAAATGTTCGATTTTCGGAATAACGGAGAAACGCTCCTTTTAAAACGTGATAGAGGCTTTATATTTGGTATATGGGCGAATCATCTCATAGAAATCACAAAAAGAATAGAGTTTTTCAAAAATGTATAGTTAAGGGGGTTGGTACTCCACACAAAAGCATTCTGTGCTGTTTTCTGTGTTCCTGTGATGTGATTCATTTTAATATATGTTCTGTAATCTATTGAATCAAAAATAAAGTTCCCGGCCACACATCTTGCTACCATAAGCCTTCGGGTTGGTCGTGTGGTCTGGGTTTTCAACACTCAACACAAAAGCATTCGAAAGATGAAATGCTAGAAAAGCATGCTTCACGATGAGATAGAGACTTCAAATTTTGGGGTACGGTAAAAAGTTTAAAAGGAAGAAAGTGTGTAATTTCAGTCTTCCAACATTTGCTATTGCAGGGGGTGCGGTCACTAAAATGTTCGATTTGCCGAACAAGTGAAAAACGTCTTCTTTACAATGTAATAGAAGTTTGAAATTCAGTATATGGGCTAACCATTTGACTAAAAAACCAAACATGAATACAGTTTGACAAAAATGTTCATTAACAGGGTGCTACACAGAAAAACGTTCGAAAGGTGAAGTGATAGAATAAACATGCTTCTCGATAGGATAGAGACTTCAAATTTGGTGTACTGGTAGATAGTTTGAAAGGAAGAAAGCGTGAAATTTCAGATTTCCAATATTTGCTACATTAAGGGGTGCCGCACACCAATATATTCGATTTTTCGAATAAATGAGACAAGCTTCTTTTTAAATGTGATAGAGGCTTGATATTCGGTATATGAGCCAATCATCTGATAAAAAACCCAAGACAAAGAGTTTTTCAAAAATGTCCATTTATGGGTGTGCTTCACAGAAAAAAGTTCCAAAGGAGAAAAACTAATATAGGGTTGCCTCGGGATGAGATAGACTGTAATGTGGTGTACGGGTAAATAATTCGAAAGGAAGAAATGCGGAAATTTAGTTTCTCAATATTTTCTTCTTTAGGGGGTTCTGCACACCAAAATATTCCATTTGTCGAATAAATGTGAAACGCGAATTATTAAAAAATTTACATTATTCAGGGATTGCTTATTGCGAGACCGTTGATTTTCAACGGGTATTCGGCTAGTTGGATTTAAATCGGCTTGTTAAGCGACATTTTCTTCAAATAAATGAGCGAGAAAACATATTGTCTGTACAATGCTATTTCTACTAAAAGTTTAAGTGTGGGTCTTTTACTAATATCTCGACAATCCTTGGTCCTAGAAACTTGAAACACAAACTCAAATGCAACTACTGCTATTCCAAATCTACCCTGAACAGTTTGCTCATCCAATTCGGGGCAGCCGCTCTCTCGTGATGCTGAGACAAACATACCCACAAGCAGACAGTTATTCAATTTTGTTTATATGGGAATACTAATATATACTAATATAAGAATGCAGTTTTCTCCATTAAAGCAAAGCCATGACCAGAATGATTACCCGTGATGGGTTGAGCAGAGGCGGAGTTCCATAATTACGTTACACAAAGTATCATATTCGCATGCTTTTCATTTTTAACACTTCACAACATAGTTGAAAAGCGTTTGTCTTTATTCATGCTGTCTGTCTGTCCGTTCGCACTATCACTGCCGTAAAAATGACTTTAACAAAATGAAATTTTAGCATGTTGTTCAGATGGTCATATTGGAATGGAACTGAATAATATCACTCCATTAGTTTTGGATTGAATCCGGTTTTTAAGCATAGTTAGTGTGTTTAAAGAAGTTAAAGTTTTTTAAGCAAAGTTAGTGATTTTAAATCACACATTGCTTTGAAAATTTTAGAAAATACTCAAATTATGACATAAAATATATAAAAAATTTCAGCAAAATAGTTTCGGTAGTTTTTTAAATAAAAACTAAAATAATGACACCCTTAAAATATGACGAGATCAAGTGATCCACTTCAAAATGAAATAGGGAATCCATCTATTTCCCCAGAGTAAAAATCGTTTAAAGTTCTTTTAATTTTATATTGAGTGCTCCATCCGTCCTAAAACAGCTTTATTTTTACGTATATTCTGTGCATATTTTCTCTGCATCTGTATTCTGCGCCAACGCAATTACAATATTTTTTAGTTTAAATGATCGTCAATTTCTACAACGAAGCCTAATCCTAATGGATGCAGAATTTTGACAAGTGATTGTAAAATGAGTTGCATAGGAACGGCTGAATTTTTTTCACGCAAACTTATTGAACTCTAGAGTCTGTAATAAAAGTGTATGAATGAAATATTCACTGTTTTCACATAGAGAGTCAGATGATTTATATTTCAATGACGTCATTTGAATTAAATTCATTTTTTTTTTTCGATGAAGTCTTAGGTTTTCAAATGTAATAAATTATTGTAGTACTGTGATAATTAAAAACATATCGCAGCTGATGAATCACATTTAGATATTTAAATGCAATTTCAGCTGGAAAGTGTTTCATAATCAATGCTTTATTCATGATCTTTCGTGTTTTCATTTAATGCTTCTTAGAATACAATGAGTGCTTTTTTTCTTATGCATGTAGCAGTTTTAAAACCAAATTTTATTTTAAAAGAACCAAAATGGGAACGAGTAGTTTTGAGTTATTAGAGTATTTTGCGTTAAGAGAAATAGTGCAAAATGTGCATGCGTATACGTTACACGTCAGTGTAATAAATGCAAAATGTGTTAATTTTGCATTTTTCTAATAGTCCATATTCGCGCCAAATTGAATTCCAATGAGTTCTAATTCCTGAGACATTCTAATAGGATGAAAAATAAGCGTATACTAGTATAATCACTAGTTATCTAGATTTGCGCTACGCCAAATGCTGCTAAATTACTAAAATTGACGCCTGATGAAATAAATTAATGAACATTCAAAAATATTTTGTGTAAATTTGCTGACAAACGGGACCAGAGAGTTTTATTTTTCAGATCTGCCTTGGAAGTTCATTTTGCAGAGCGAGAACAGAGATTATTAAACTTATTTTTTGGAGCATCCATTTAAATATTTTAATATAATGTTTTGAGTAATAATACCATTTAGTATACTATAGGAACTTGTATATACTTGCAAACACAATTGTGAATTCCAAGTTTCTTTATATTATATACTAACAGTATACTCGTTCGTATGGAATATGCAATATAAAGAAACATTGAATTCACTATTATGTGCAGCTCTATTCTAAATGACATGGTTATTCAAAACATTCTAGTAAAATATTTAAACTAATACTCCCACAAAGAGACTTATCTGGTCTCACTCTACAAAATGGTCTTTACATGCAGAATAAAACATTCTGGTTCCTTTTCTAAACGTATTTACAGAATATATGAAATTAAATCCATATATGCCAAAATAAAAGCTCTTAAAGTACTAATTACTACTTATATTATACTGATTACTAGTTATATTTCCGTAGATTAAAAAATGCTACCCGTATATTACAAGATTTACAAATATATGGATTTGAAAATTATTTGCATCCAAATAAACAGATGACATAAAAATTTGAAAATATCAATCATCCCCGTCATCTTTAAATTCAAAGGTTATAATCGATAGAATTCAGTCAAAAATGTCGTTCCGATAAAATTTATTTATCTACAATTATTTATTATTTAAATCCAAAACGATTGACTACTGTAGTAACTCATTGGGTTTAATTCCGCTGCCTAACAACTAGATACTGTTTTTAACACTTTACAACATAGTTGGAAAGTGTTTATGACTTTGCTCATTCTATCTGTCCATCTGTCTGTCCGTTAGTACGATAAAAAGGACTAAAGGATAAAAAGGACTGCCGTAAAAAGGTCTTTATCAAAATGAAATTTTAGTATGTTGTTCAGACTGTCTGTGGGACCTATGGGAATATAATTGAATAATGATATCCAATTAGTTTTGGATTGAACCCGGGTTGAAAAAATGAAATACATTGAACCCTATGGGACCTCATTTTTCAAACATTTTTTAAGCAAATTTAAAATTCAGAACTTTCTTCTAAAGTTTTAGGAAATATTCAAATTATCCCATAAAATATATAAAAACATTTCAGCAAAATATATTCAGTAGTTTTTAAAATAAAAATTAAAATAATAATTGCACCCTTTACATGAAGAAACCATGTGATCACTGTATGAAGAGATCACGTGACCCACTTCAAAATAAAATAGGGCATCCATCTTATGCCAAAATCGTGATATTCAAAGTTCTTTTTAATTCCTATTTAGTGTTGTATCCATTCTAAAACCGATTTATTTTTGCTTAAATTCTGTGCATCTACATACTGAAATAACACAATTACAATATATTTCAGTTTAAATCATCATCGAACTTTGATTATTTCTATAACGAAGCCTAATTTTCCTTTATGGAGAATGTAAACACCAAAAGATGTTAAATGAGTTGTATAAGAATTGCTGCATTTCTTTAACGTAAAATTACTTGGCTCATAGCGTCTGCAATATAGCTGATATAAATGAAACATTCATTGATTTTACACAGAGAAGAAGATGATTTTTTAGATGAAGTTTTAAGCATTGAGTTAAATTACTTGTACCTCCATGGTTTTAAGTTCTTAAATAAAGTAAACTGTTGTTGTATTATGATGAATGACAGGAATGTAAAAAGTTTATGAATGAAATGCTGCTTTTATAGTGAAAACCAGGCGATTTATATTTCGATGACGTCATTTGAATAAAGTTCATTTGTTTTCGATGAATCTTTCAAATATATTAAATTATCGTAGTATTATGATAGTTTTAAAACTATTACCTAGGAATGTATCGCATTTTAGAGAAGTTTAAACCCGGCAATTTATATTTCAATGCCGTCATTTGAATGAAGTTCATTTTTTTCGATGAAGTTTTAAGTTTTCAAATATAATAAATGAATGTAGTATTGTGATAAATTTAAAAACATTACCGATGAATGTATGGCATTTTAGAGATGTTTAAATAAAATTGCATTAAATTTGGAAAGTGTTTCATAATCAATGCTTTATGCATGATTGATCTTTCTTGTTAAATTATAAACTCATTGGGCCTAATTCCGTTGCTTAGAAACATGATTTACTTTTTTTTCAAGTAACTGTTCGGAACCAATATCGTCTGTATAATGCTATCTCAATGGAAGGTTTAATAGTGTTTTTTTTAACATCCCTATAACCCCTGGTCCCAAAAAATCGAAACACGGATTCTAAGCGGAGCTATTTCAAGTCTACTCCGAAAATTTCATCTAATTCGATGCAGCCATTTTCTCATGATGTGACAAACACGCACACACAAACAAATACATAAATAAATAGACATAATTTCCATTTTATTTCTATGCATTCTGTATAGCGAACGGGTATACTAGTAGTCGCAAATAAAACTTGAAGAATAAATAAATAAACACATTGAAATAAACGAATTCAGCTTGATTATGTAATCTGGAAAAATATGTCTGTACCTATACTCTGGATTAGCCACTATTGGTACAGCAAACAAGAACCGTCTCGACATTGCGGAAATTAAACTTATTGTTTTTAATAAGTATTAAAAATATCTAAATCAAAGTTCTTTCTACGAACAATGAAACACTCATCACTGTTTCATTGTCACGGACAAATAGTCCGTGACATGGAAACAGCGATGAAATAACGGCTGCAACAAGTTCATAAACGACAAGACTGTATTCTCAAAACACTGACTTACCATTCTACAATAAGCTGAATTTTTTAACTTGAAAATACATTCATCTCGACTGAACTGAGACTGTCTCCCATAGTTTCTATGGAAAATTCCAGAAACTCGTTAAAAATATCACTTTATGCTAAAACTCTCCAAATATCCAAAATCATAGAAGTTAGCAATAGGTCGCCAACAAGGGTATTGGCAATAAGATCATCACATGTGTCGCCAAGGTCATGAGTAAATCAACAGTGTTTTCTCCGAGAAGATTGTGAGTTTAAATGAAGCGGAGCATAAAAACGCATCTAAAAAACTGTTTTTCTATCAGAAAAGTTTTCGAGCAGTGAAATTAGATCACGTAATTGAACCAATACTGATTTCTTGCCCTTCCTTGAAGGACGTGATAATTGACTTTATAGACATATGAAAATTGTGTTCTTTGTACATGCTTCTATCAAGGATGTATAAACCCGGTCTTCACCGGATAAAGGTAGTGGGTTTAAATAAAATGGACCCTAAAGATACATTTAAAACAACTGTCTTTAACACTTTATAATATAGGGGAAAAGTATTTCTGACTTCATTCATTCTGTCTGTCTGCCTGTTCAGACGATGACTGCCGTAAAAATGACTTTATCAAAATGAAATTTTAGTATGTTGTTGAGACGGTCTGTGGGACCTATAGAAATGTGAAAGAATAATATCGCCCAATGAATTTTGGGCTCAACCCGGATTGAAAAAATAAAATACATTGAACCCTATGGGACCTCATTTTTCAAACATTTTTTAAGGGAAGGTAATATTCAGAAATGGAAAATTTTTGGAAATATTCAAATGTTCCCATAAAATATATAAAAAAAATTTGAGAAAAATAGGTTCGGTAGTTTTTTTTTAAATAAAAATTAAAATAATAATGACACCCATAGTATATGAAGAGATCACGTGACCCACTTCAAAAAATAGGGCATCCATCTTTTTTTAAAGTGTCAAAGTCGTGATTATTAAACTTCTTTTAAATTTATATTGCGCGTTGAATCCGTCCTAAAACCGCTTTATTTTTGCATAATTTGTGTGCATCTATATTCTGCGCCCACGCAATGACACTATTTTTTAATTTAAAAGATCATCCAACTTTGATTATTTCTGCAACGAAGCCTTATTTTAACGTATGAAAAACGTAAACAAATCAGCACTATTAAACAACTGTTTTTCAACTGTAACAACTGTTTTTCACTTGTAAAAGTTGTTTTTCCTTCCGAAAAGTCTACGAGCAGTGAAAAAGTGATCAGGTCAAATTTCTTGTACTTCCTCAAAAAACGCGATAATTGTCTTCCTTCTATGGAATCAGATACATATAAAACGTGCGTTCCTTGTACTTGCTTCTACCAAGGAAGTGCGAGGAAATTGCATACACACAAATCGCAAGTTACCTGCATTGTGATATCAAAATGTAAGCAGTATCCAAAAGAACATAAAGGCGCATCTAAAACATTTGTTTCTCATCGACGACACTGATCCAATGAGAAGAACAGAAAGCGTTAATTGATGGAGAACTTTTATTGTTTTAATTGATCCCTCCTGTTTTCTGACAAGCTCCCAAATGAGAAGAACAGAAAGCGTTAATTGATGGAGAACTTTTATTGTTTTAATTGATCCCTCCTGTTTTCTGACAAGCTCCCAAATGAGAAGAACAGAAAGCGTTAATTGATGGAGAACTTTTATTGTTTTAATTGATCCCTCCTGTTTTCTGACAAGCTCCCAAATGAGAAGAACAGAAAGCGTTAATTGATGGAGAACTTTTATTGTTTTAATTGATCCCTCCTGTTTTCTGACAAGCTCCCAAATGAGAAGAACAAAAAGCGTTAATTGATGGAGAACTTTTATTGTTTTAATTGATCCCTCCTGTTTTCTGACAAGCTCCCAAATGAGAAGAACAGAAAGCGTTAATTGATGGAGAACTTTTATTGTTTTAATTGATCCCTCCTGTTTTCTGACAAGCTCCCAAATGAGAAGAACAGAAAGCGTTAATTGATGGAGAACTTTTATTGTTTTAATTGATCCCTCCTGTTTTCTGACAAGCTCCCAAATGAGAAGAACAGAAAGCGTTAATTGATGGAGAACTTTTATTGTTTTAATTGATCCCTCCTGTTTTCTGACAAGCTCCCAAATGAGAAAAGCGATATTTTTCCTGATTATTTTTTTTCTCGGCGGTACATCGACACTATTATGTAAGTTTATTTTTAGTTTTCGAAAAGGGATTTAAAATTTATTGAAACAAAGCATTGTTCGTAATAGTTTCTCGTGCTTTTATAATTGTACTTAACGAGTAAACACAGGTCTAAAATAACATATAAAGGGCACTTTATGCATTACTGAAAAATGTTCCCGCCGTTGTTAGAGATTTAAAATGCAAAATTTTAATTACAATCACACCGGAACAAAACAGCAGATCCACGAAAAATAAATGATCGCTTTTAATAGCAAAAGTCAATTCACCGATAATGTTAAGATGAAAACTCTGCGAGAATATGCCTGTTGGCTACCGGGTGGCTCAAGTTTCGGGATTGCGTCAACACAGGAAAATTATATATATTTTAAATATTCACAAAACTTCTTCGGCTATTAAACGTATAGATTCCGTTTAAAGTTCATTTGAAAGATAATTTTTCGATCTCTAAGAGGGTGTTAAGATGGAAATTTTAGATGATATTTTCGGTCGTTAAGAAACGTATTTGAGTGAAACATAAAGCGTAAAATAATAGATTAGGTCTTCAATACACGAAAATTATATACTTCTTAAAAATTCACGACTATTCATCTATTACTTGCATAGAAAGATCATTTTTTATCATTCCGGGTATGTTAAGTTTGAAATTATGAGATACTATTTTTGGCCACTAAGGAACGTATTTATGTTATAACATGAGATAAGATAACTAAAAATTTAATTCGAAATTTTAAAAAATCTTTCCGGGTCCTGAAGTACTGGTGTACCAAATTTCATAGCCATACGTAGCTTAAATTTTCAACTACAGACTGCACACACACATCTTTTATTATGCAAGAGTATCGTTAGTAGAGCATATAAAGGACTGTTTCTGTATTAGTTGCTTATGCTGCGTATAAGATCTGATATATCAATAAATTAGAACATTAAAACGGCAGTAGTCAATTGAGTTAAACAATAGACTAGACAAAACGGCGTCAATATTGACAGTAAATTAGACATTAGTTTACCTGCAACAAATATAATATTTGAGACTGAAACTCGATGACGAAAAGGAGAAAGAATGGCAAGAATCAGACCCAGATCTGAGGGGGTGATACTAGCACCCACTCAAAGATTTGCCTCTGAATCAGCACCACCGATGGGGGTGTGTGGCTACACTCAATGAGAAGCTCATGACATCTAGAAGGCCAGCTTCCCCGAAAGCATGCAAGAATCGAGTCGATCGTGTACAGTGGGACGGTGTTGAAAGTTCGAAGAGAAAAAAAGAGAAAATTATTATCCATGTGTTACTGAAAGGAGCCGAAGCCTTGACGGTGCAGCAATTGCGTGGGGTGTTCAACAGGAGCCCCATGGTGTTGGCGGTATGTACTAGCATCTACAGTCTAAGTCTAGGTAGAAATATATTGATGTTTGACAATTCCATGCCAGTCACCACGAGGATATCACCACGTCACTCTGTTTTCGCAATGATAAAAATTAGATCTCCCATTGCTAAGATTTAAAGTAACAATTGATGACGGCGATGGAACTCATACTGTAAATTTTAATGTACTTACATAAAGGATGGATTTTAAAAGTTTTAAAGCATCTTTAATGGCAAGATTAATAATACACTATGTTGCAAAACAATATATGCACCTATAAAAATCGAGTTACCATCACGAAACTCGACATGTATACATTGTTTGAGGAGGTATGCAAATGAATAGGATTTGAGAGTAAAACAAAATTTCTTTATTAAAAACTGGTGGAAAGATAACCTCTTAGTAAATGGCAAATATTCCCCTAGCAGTTATACAAGTCGATATTCGGTACGACATAGGATCCATTAAGTTGCTTATATCCTCCTTCGGAAGATTCTGCTACAGATGTTACAACTGGTCAGATAATTCAGAGGTTAGTCCAGAGGGCTCTGCCTCTCTGTTGAGGGATCAGTGGTGGGCGCCTTAATAGACGTTGTAACCTAATCCCACCTTCTGCAAGTCGTCTACGAATTGTATTCCTTGATAGAGGATACATTGGAATTGGCAAATGCTTTTAAATGGCCGATAGCGAAGTCACAATGGTGTGGTTCTTCACCTGACTGCACAATTCTCTCGATCAGTTGTCCTTCTGGAGCGTCCAAATCCTTTTTATCCGAGTGCACTCATTTCAGACATTATCGTCTTAAACAATTCATGACTTCTGTTATTACTTTAATGGACTTAATAGGAGAAACTCCTCATCCTAATCTGTTTTCACTTTTGTCGGATATATAATTTTATCCTATATAACATTTTACCTCTCACTTTGTATCATTCTTTTAGCGTCTATCGGCTGATTTTATATATTACATCGTCATGTTATCTTGTGCATATTTTAAAAAAATTACTTTATGCACGTGTTATTGTCTTTTACTCGTAAATGAGTTGTTTGTTTTACCATGTGTTTGGCGCAGGCTATCCTTTTTGGATTGTGTGCTACAAAACCCAAATCAACCAACCAACCTAATCCTCGGAGACGGTTACTTGAGCTCTCTCTAATCCACCGTTGCCAACACGGAGCAACAATCTAGTACGGTTTCGAAAGTTATTTTCATCGATTAAATTATTTTCATCAATACACAATGGTTGAGACTCTGTCAAAAAAGAACATAACCCAGAAAGAAAGAAAAACTAGTTTCATCAGCTATATAAGCTAACTTTAACTACATGAAAGCATCGATCGAACAGTCTACTCAAAAACACCAGTGAATGAGACTGGAATTAAGAACCTAATTGAAGGGAAAATACCTGTATCGAATGCTTTATGAGCTCACTTTTAAAGTGAAAGACGTGTATGAAGAAGACCTCCTTCAATCCGAAAATGAAAGTAATTGCATATTTATCAATAACAAGAATATCATAGTTCGAATCAATAAGAAAATGAGTGCAGGGAAAGTGAATATTTCATTTTTGCCACCCCTTGGGGGATGCATTCGGAAATGGGTCTCCATTAGGTTCTGTCCCTTGGTTGATACTGTAAGTGTCCAAAAATTGAGTCTCCTGTATCAGTTGGAGGTTTCTGGAAAAAACCTGGAAAGGCTTTTTTAAAAAAATATCCATTTTTTATGCCTTGCAAAGAGTGTCTTCTAGATCACCGGGAAATTTCTTAAAGGTATTGAAAGTTATCGACAAAAGTTGGATAGTTATATAGATGTTCAAGCGACAAATAGTTTAAAATTCCCCACACTTGTCCACAAGTTTTGATTTTCTTTAAATGATAGAGCTTAATGAAGACACCGATCATCGTTAAAATGGCCTAATTCTTACGATTTACTAGATAATAATAATAACTTTTTAGCACGTTTGCAAATAAACTTAAAGAATTATTTATTTTTGAAAAATGTCTATTTATCAAAAGTATACGTAATTTTAACGATTTATCAAATAACAACTTTTTGACAATTTCGCAAATGAACATAAATAATTATTTTTGAAGTACACAATGCAGACTGCCCCCCCCCCCCCATCGGCACTGCACCCGCATGATCTCTTTCATATTTTTTTTGTATTCCTTCCACATTTTGAGTTTCTGTTTCCGGTAAAATTCCCATATATTATGTCCGTCGTAAAACTAAAATTTGACTTTTAACTTCCCGACATAAAACATTTCAATTTTTCCTACCTGATAAAATCCAAATGATAATGAACGGGTAATGATAACAATATATCGAATCGTAAATGAACAAACATTTGCAAATGCGTTGCGGGAGGTTTTTTCCCCCGTCGGAGACTTTGATGCATCGCGAAAGAGGAAGATAAAGCGTTTGTTTTAATTTGTCACTCGACGAATCCTGTTCTCCGTCAAGCTCCCAAATGAGAAAAGGGATATTTATCCTGATCACCCCCTCTCCCCAGGAGAGATCCCTTGATGCCTGTATACATCTCCCGTATTAAGTTGTCATTTTTTATTTTCGTAGAGGGATCTAAAGGTTGTTGAAACACGGGTTTTCTCCTTCTTTTTTTTCAATTTTGCTCGCTTTCTGTAATTATTTTATAGAAATATAGGGAGAAATAAAGTAGTTTAAGGGGTTTTAATAAATGAAATTAGAATTATCTATAGAGAGACTATCTATAAAAGACAATATTTCGGTCTTTGTCGACACATATATTGTTATTGGTCGCCACATACGATCATCTATAAGAATAACAAGTTGTAACATCTAAATTGTCAAGGAAAATTTTAAATGAATTGAATGTAATCCTTCTTCTGTATATTATTTCTGGGTTCTCACTTCTATTGTTCCTTCAAATGCTGCTCCTATCCAAATACACACACTATTTCATTTTGAATGGCATAGGACCCGAAATGGTGCGATAGCTAATCATTATTATTTTTTATTTTTTAGTGCATTTTACTAAAACGGTGTAGCTTAAAACATGTTTTATAATGTTTTTAGTAAGTATTTACGCTTTAATTATCACCTCATAGAAAACATCTAAATTCCACTTACTAAAATAAAAATCGGGTGTGGGCAGCATACGACTTTTCTTACATAATGAAATGACTTCTTACACAATGATGAAGTACTCTTTTACAAAAAAATAATAGTGTGCAAGATTTACTGTAAATTGTTTCTGGCATCACATAAATTAAATTTTTGTAACTTTATTTATTTCTTTCTAATTTTTGCTTTGGGTCAGTTCTTCGTCCGAGGGGAGTGACTTATTCATCTGAATCCGATAGACGTTTAACATTTGCTATTATAAAATATTGAGTGTCCCAATACAAAACATCTGATGTGGGGCAACACATGACTTTCCCTACAGATTCACATTCATTGTCTCTTTATCTTTTCAATAATTCATTAAATCGAGTTTAATTGTACAAAATAGCGAGCACAATTATTTGAAATGATGCTGAATGGACGCTTTTAATTCAAGCTTCGTTTTCATTCACTAACTGGACGTATTTTCAAAGGCGGCGTAAATTTGAAATAAAATTATCTTGAGAACGGCTAATCCTAAAATAATGGGATGGATTCTTTTCTTAATTAAATTACGTATTTTTAAAATTACGTATAAGCCAAGCATTTAATGGTTATATTTGGGCATTTTTTAATTTATATTTTGACGAATTTTGCGGACCAGGTAGATTATTTTCCCCCGACCCGTACCAAAATCTAATCAGCACCAGGATCACCCACAAGTGATGTACCTGTAATATTGGATTAAATTGGATCCAATAGTTTTGAGTTAGGCTCACACACAGAGACACACACTCACAGACGTCACGGTAAAAATAGGTTTTTCATGTTCCAGAAATCCCAAAACGTGTAGATCTGTCAAAAACTCGAGTTGCTATTTTCTACACGATTCCAATACTTTATACATCACCATGTATTGTAGGGAAAGTAATATTTTAAAAAGTATCTCCTCCCGTGTAGATGAAGCTAACACATAGGGAAA
Source organism: Amaurobius ferox (assembly GCA_951213105.1). NCBI lineage: Eukaryota > Metazoa > Arthropoda > Arachnida > Araneae > Amaurobiidae > Amaurobius > Amaurobius ferox. The sequence goes on from OX578143.1 coordinate 149,425,672, forward strand.
GAGAACTTATTGAAACCGAGTGTCGTATCGACTTTGGAACACCTTCTCAAGCATTTCTATTTCCGAGCCATTTTGCGGAAATATTTCGTGTTTTCATAGGACTACATATAAATCTCAGAGTTTGTATCGAAGACCGTTATGAGCTGGCGCCAGTGCTCTCTGGAGATGGCGTAAACTGCAGAGTTTAATTACGATACATCACGTTTGCAGAGATTGCTTAGTAAATGTGGGCTCAACTAATGTGTGTCGTCGGAGTTGTCAAACTGACACTCCGGACTTTTTTTTTATCTTGACCTTCGAGGAGTGTGAACGGCCGAAATGCACGGCGTGTTGAAAATGGATATTTTTAGTTCGAAACATTGATATTTTAAAATGCCTGGGTAAGATTTCGCAATGGAGAAAATCTGGAGAAGCATAGCCTTATCTGCTTCCAACTAAATTGTTTAGATTCGAATAAAGCATCGATAAGTTAAAATGACACCAATCGAGTGATGTGAATTATGCCGAAATCGAAATCGGCTTTGGTTTAGTTTGATGAATTTCTGTCTGGCGGATTATCGTGTGAGCTGCATCCATCGATGGAGCCCTACCGAACTGTGGAATGTTCATCTTCGTTCTTTGGCCATCCATAGCCCATATCAAGGCCGAACTGAAAATGTGTTCCCTACTCCTCTCTCTTGGGTCAACTGAGTGTTGCTTTGGATTTAGTTATCTAAAACTGTAAGTAATATTTCCTTAATTGTTATTGCGCTGGTGGAAGCCTCTTAACGATAATCAAGAGTCTGTATTGAAGGACTATGAGTTCGTATATATGCCTTAAGAACAGTTATTTGCGAGATCAATAAATAGAATTCTATATTGACTATTTGTGATGCTTTCCACTAGTTGATTTAATGTGTACTCTTAACTTTAGTTTCGAAGAATGATTGAACAACAGGTTCTTGGAATCGGCCGGGGAAATAGAATCCGGGTCACAACGCTTATACGATCACTTACTGATAAACCTAAACCGATACACAACTAGTACAGAGTTAACTTCATATTTTATCACAATTTAATGCCGTGAAGATACTTTTTTATTTGCCAATAAAACCTGTTTCACAATTTGGTGCAGTTAGGTACCCTGTAGCGTCTGCCTTGAATAAGGCCATTATTAAGAATTTAAATTTTCTTGTTCTCGTGATATAAAAATTTGAAATTTTTGTTGATGTGGAAAAGCAAACCTTTTTTACGATGAAAACAGCTATTTTGGAGTGAATTATATTTTATTAATATCATGTATGTTGAATTATAAGATGAAAAATATTTTTGAAAAGTGATATTTCTATGGTAAAATTTTTGGCACAATATTGGCATTGATTTACAAAATTTTGTGTGGCTTGGTTTTCGAGAGTTTTTTGTTTAGAATATTTTATGAGCAAAAATAATTTCTGACACAAACAAATTAGTATAACTTTGAGAATATATAACGTGCTTATATTAATACACAGAATCTCAGTTTAAATGTGTGGAAAGAGGTATATTGTATTTTAATTGGATTACTGATAATGAGAACAACATTTTGATACTTCTTAATAAATACTGTGAATGATAAAAATATTCTTTTATGAAAAAAATTATGTGTTCTTATGTGGTCAGAAGTATTTTAAAAATTATTACACTTACAATTGTTCTGCAGATTTATTTCTGATTTCAGTTAAATTTAAGCGATTGCTGAGCTTTTGCTGATGAGTTCTGATATTTAAAGTTTAATAATTTGTTTATTGATTATTATAATTATTCTAACTATTTTATTGACAGTGCTTATTGCGTATCTATATATATAGTACACATTTACTGTTATTTACATTGTTCGGGTATTATGAAAATTTGACCACATTTATTGAAAGGAAGTATTTTAATACACATTACTGAGTTTAGTACCATATATTCACAGTAAATACGAATTTGTATACCTTGTGCCATGATTTAAAGTAGAAATGACAGGACAATAATCCATGCATACAAGTCGAAGCACTGATTGTACCTCACAAACTGTTAATACCACTCGAATGCCTTCGGTGTCCCCACCTCGACTCTCCGCACAACCGGAGATCTGCTTCTGCACATTCTAGAGTCATTAAGACAAATATATTATTATAGCAGATCGTGAGCACTATACCTGAGTTTTCTGGCGCTCCCAATGAATGTTTAGAAGATTTTCTGAACAAATTTGATCTTGTTGCAGACGATGCAGATTGGTCAATATCTAACAGAATTTTTGTGTTAAAATTAAAAATTAAGGTTCAAGCTGATAAATTAATTAAAGAAATTCCGAAATTTAAGAGCAGTACTAGTTACAGTGACATTGTTAATGCCCTAAAAGAAAACTTCCAGAAGAAGTAAGATATTACAGATCGTGTTGTCTGTTTAGTTAATGTCAAGCAGACATCTGGTGATTAAACTTCTTTCACACCGAGGCTAGTGTTTAAGTTTTTAGGAAATGATACACAAAAGATTTTTGTATGGAATAAATCGATTCATTGCTTTTCAAAATATTTGTCTTTAGCATCTATACATTTTTTTCATTAGAATGCACCCGTTTCAAAACTGTTATGCCATTCAGCAGTGGGTAGAGCAGAAACATGTGATTTATAAGCTTCAACTGTTTCTTCTGGGCTTAAATCGCTGACCATGCATTGTATTTTTGATTGTTGTATACAAGAAAATAGCATTGGGTTAACCGAATAAGGACCATGGTTCATGACGACCAATTTTTCAAGCTATTTTTGGATAGTATGAATTGCAGTGTGTGAGAGTTCACTGTCATGATGAAGAATTATGCGACGTTTCGCCCAATTTTTTCTGATGATTTGCATTTCCGGCAATCTAACGGTCGTATACCAAACAGTATTTACTGCTACGATCCTCCGAAGCAACGGTTGCAACAGGGTTAGTTATACCAAAAAACAAAGCAATCATTTTTTTTTAAACACTTTGTGCACGAACCACTTCTGCGGGATTTGGTTTATTTTGAAACACCAAGATTTTACTATGCACTGAATGATTAGCACTTGTGTTCAAGAACCGACACGAGAAGAATGTTCAAGACAAGGTCATGCAGCTGCACTTATGTACGGAAAATTCCTAAAAAGGAAACGGAGATGTTCCCATGGTTAAAAGTGGCAGTGTCAAAATATTCATACGAGAGCGATCGAGTTTGACTTCTACGAACATAAAAGAAAATGCAAGCGAAACTGCAAAAGTTTCCTATTAAGCAGTTTAGACTGTCAAAGCTTCGATATTGAGTGCCACTAAGAACGCCCCGAACCTATTCCTTCTACAGTTTAAGGCTGAAGCATAGCAATAAACAGTATTGCCCTGCTGCACTTATTTTGATTATATTTTCTTCCTGCTGGACAGCACAAGATTCCCAGGAAGCAGTGACCACGTGACCAACACCCAGTATGTGCGGAGTGCTACAGCGGAGATAAGACAGTCACTCTTTTTTTCTAGGGCGCAGTAGAAGACTGTACAGTACAGAAATAAGGAATTCTATTCATTAGAGCTTTCAAGGGCTCAGGATTGTGGTTCTGGGCCGCTTGAATGATGTTTATGTGATTTTGCACGGTTACTACTAATGCAGACCTCGAAGGAAACAGAGCTGCTGATCTGGATGGCCGAATCAATTTCTATAGCTCCTAATGTGCCATAGATTTTACTACAACACCTTCTGGTGGGCCATAGCTGAGCAGTATGTACGAGATACAAACGACGATCATTGAAATGATCGTCGTTTGTATCTGACAGATCGAGAATGTTGGTTGTTGTTAGATCGAGAATTTGGATAAGCTCAGATTGAATTTGGTTTATGCATTTTTTGCAAGATAAATGGAACGTAGCAAACTATTAACTGCTAGTGACTTACCACGCAAGGGCCGCCGCTTCTTCGTTATCTGAGGAGGACATGGCGCTTGCTAGATGTAACTGAATTTAACAAATACTCTGTTAACCTGAATTTTCAAGACTGGATTTAAGCGTATGCTGTTCCAAATTATGCTTGAGCCCCTTGCAGAATCTTCTCATCAATAAGTCAAGCGATCAAAAGACTGGAGATCAAAAATTGCCATCAATAGGTTGAGAATAAGATGGTGTGCCTATTACATTGGTTTTCCCCATACATTGTAACATCGTGGAAATTTTAGCATATGTCTCATACCTATAAAGATGGTCCCTGGGTTTTCATATAATTTCTATAAGGTCCCCTTTGGCCACCTGCAACGGAAACGGTCAGTGGATCCGTACAGCATGCCATCGGGATCCGCATCCAAGATGGAAGAACGCTCCACGGGTGATACGGGATGCTCCCGGACCAAGATATTACGCCTGAGCGTGAGATCTCGACCAGCTGCAACAATAATTCAAGGCATCTAGCCAATCCGTCTGTCAAGATCTGGTCACTGGACATGAAACAACCTAGTAGCTGCCAATAATATTAAGGGGGGCTTAACCCATTCAACAAATCAGGAAAAGGTAGGAGGAGAGACGAACTTGGAGGTTTTCGAGAGACAGATTTTGAGAGATGAAAATTTCGGGACTTCTTCTTGAGTTGTGAAAGTGAACGGTGATAAAAACTACGGAGCGATGTGCTCCCGACCGGTTACCGAAAGTCCTGCCCGTGGAGCCAAGAGATCCATGTATGCCTTAGAACTCATATGTATACTCTCCGCTGAATAACTCTCGTCTCTCTCTTCCTCACCTACTTTTTCTCTTTATGAGGATCTCATATGTCTTGCTTTATGGCACAAACCAGAGGCGTTCACCTAAACGCCCCAAGTGTAGTTAGAATAATAGGATGTGAAATTGCGTAATGTGTGTTTTCTTAATATCTGTGTAACAATTTTAAATGAGAAGAGACAAGTATATTTGAATTAATTAATAAATGTGTGATTTATCGTATGTTTATATTTGGAGGGAATAATCCTAAAGCTTATAGTGATCTATGAGTATTTTAATGAAGTATAACGTAAGCAGTTTTCATGCTGAGAGCATTTTATTCAAAGCTAAAGGATCGGATGAGAGATCCGAATAATCCAAACCTTTTGTTTAATGTTAATTCATGTTAATTCTGTAAATAAACTGTTATTGTTATTTTTTATTCAAAGCGGTGTCCTCATTTCTAAACCTTTTAATTACTACTCAATTTTCAGATTAAACTATACGACACGGCGGTCGTTAACTTAATGTTCAATGAACATTTTTGGTATTTATCGCGCCCAAACCTGGCATGCGGGATAATCAAAGCAACTATGCCCTATATAGGGAAATAGTGAATCTATAAAGTGAAATTCCACAAGGGACAGGCGATTCCAATAATCGCTGTGAAATAAAATCATTAGGCCAAAGAACTTCAATGAGTGTTCTCTATCTCTTTTTCTCTCTCTCTCTTTCTCTGTCTCTCTCTCTCTATATATATATATATATATACACACACACAATACAGTAGGCTGAACGGTTTGTGAACTGAAGAAGACACGTAAGTGTTATTTACTTTGCATAACTACGAACGAACTCATAATTAATATTACTTGATAATGATAAATATTTGTGAATGGTTTTTACTTAAATTCGTGCCCTTGATCCACACATAGCAAACAACTTACTGCATAAAATGTTGATTTGTTTAAATATGATTTTATGAATTTCTAAATAATTAAGTGAATATATAATAATGAAATGAAGATGTTTTTTTAAAAATGAATGAGTAAATGCATTGATTTGTATATAAGTAACTGAGAGAAATTTTATGAAAAGCTAAATCTTGATATTTTAATTGAGGATAAATGAATAGTTATGGAAAATTGTGTTTGATATCAATTTATACAATTTGATTAATAATTATTAAGTTGCAACTAAGATACCCATATTTAATCTAGAAATTTAATATAATAAAATAGAATGTGTTTTTATGCAATTTTTAACTTGATATGGATTGCCTGTTCTCATCCTAATAATTTAATGACTTTGCACGATATGCCAGCTTGCTGGTAATGCACCACTCGGTGATTTAAATATTTTACGGCAAGTGAACTGGGTTGTCTTTTAGACTTTTATTTCAAAAACCCGAGACAAATTGTTAATGAGTCTCTTTCTACATTGGAATGTGTTTGATTAAGGAATTTAAGATAACCTCCTCCCTTTTCACTAAGATATGGGGAAGTATATTTATTTACTAATCCCTCCCCATTATAGGTATGAATCCATGCTGCGCACCTGTTACAATGCCAAAGACATATTTTGAGGCACCAGAGTTGAATCTTTATAGATTTTTCTTGCACGATTTGGCACGAGCATCCTTTAGAGTTAAATTGTGCGGAATCCGACGTGCATATACCGATTTGATTTTAAATGATCCTATAAAATGAAATGCTAACGAGGTCTTGAAGTGTTCAATAAGGCTTCAATTTCATTGTATGTGATTCATTGTATTTCATTGTTGATCATGTGTTGCACAGCATCCGCGTTGATTGGCATTCCATCCGTTCTGGGTCGACGTTTACGAAATTCATGACTCCTGCAGCCAAGATGGAATTCTTTAAACCAGTTGCATCTTTAGACGGTACTTCATCACCCAATGTCGAACACATTTGATAGACACTTTGTTGCTGGGTCAAGCCTCCTTCTCCTTCGACCCAAGCCTCCCGACCTACCCGAAGATGTAAAGTATCTGCTTGGACAGCCATCCACGGGGACGGTTCCCTACTTCACCTAGCAAGAACAACACCTTTGGAGGGTGCTTCATCGACACTCTGTTGCTGTGCCAACCCTTGTCGAAAGTCATAATAAATCATAGCTCGAAAATTCCTTCGACTTAATTCATTCCATTTCAAATGCTTAACGTGTCCTCTTTTCTCATCGCCCCTCCTGAGAGATAGCCAAAGAATTAATTTAGAATTTTTAACGTTTCAATGTGTCCTTCGACGAAACCCGTTTCTGTCGAACTCCCAAATGAGAAAACATATTTTCCCGATCCTTTTTTTTTTCATTCCTACGGAGTTAGATCCCTTAATGCTACAAATACATCGCCCGTATTATGTTGTCAGATTTTTTTTTTCGCAAAAGGATTTAAAGGTAGTTGAAACGGAAAGTGTTTTGTGAAAAATTGTTTGTATTGGCTCGCTTTTATAATTTGTTTCAAACAATATACATGTGTAACATTTTATAACATATTGTTAATGTGTGTTATTGAGTTATTTATTTTATATTAAGCATACAGGGATATATATGCGTCATTTTGTTTAATTCATGAACTTAAATTCCCCGGAATAAAAATAAAAAAATATCTTATGGGCGCGGCATATGTCTTTCCCTACAGACTCCAATTCATTGTCTATTTATTTATTAATTAATTCATTACATTGAGTTTAATGCCACAAAAATAAACGCGTATATTATTTAAAATTACACTAAATGGGCACTTTTAATTCAATTTTCATTTTCATTGGGTAACGGGACGTATTTTCAAAGGCAGCGTAACAAAAATGCGAAACAACTAAAATATCTCGAGAACGGCTAGTTCTAGAGTAATGGGGTTGTTCTTATTATGTTAATTATCAAACATGACGTATAAAACAAATCTTTAATGCATGCATTTCAGCATGCGTAGTCTTTTGACGATTTCAGCTGACCATTTCGGAATAAAAGTCGGGTTTCTTCTCCAAATTGAACCAAAAATCTAATCAGGGCAACCCACGAATGAATTGATCTACCCAATTTTTGTAAAATTGGGTCAATAATTTTTGTTGAAAGATTGTTTGTATATTGGTTCACTTTTATAATTTGTGTCAAACAAATATACACGAATAACATTTTATAGCATATTGTTAATATGTTATTGAGTTACTTATTTTATTTTAAGCACACATATTGCGTTGAAGTGTAGTGTTCACATCTATAGTGTTATAGTCCGAATCCTCTATAGTGTTATAGTCCGAATCCTCTATAGTGTTATAGTCCCATCTGTAGTGTCTATAGTCCGTAGTGTTCCCATCTATATCTTAGGCCCTTCGCTTTTCAAATTCTTGGAGTGTTTCTTAATATCTAGTAAAATGTATACTATACTTTGGATAAGAAGGAAACGTCTGATAAAATGTTTCTTGTTCTCTGTTTGGATAAATCAATGGATGGCATATGTACTGGTATTTAGAATGCTTAAAAATACTTTTTTTATAAGTACATGTATCATGCCACAAAAATCTAGAATTATATTTTACCAGAAATTTTTGGAAAAACAATAAATACTATATACACTAGTATCAAAAAATCTGATATGGGCAGCACATGACTTTCTCTAAAGACTCCTATTCTTTATCTCTACAATAATTCATTATATTGAGCATAATTGTACAAAATAACACCCATCATTATTTAAAATAATACTCAATTGGCACTTTTAATTCAATTTTCGCTCTTAATTTGTAACTGGACTTATTTTCAAAGGTAGCGTAGAGAAAATGTGAAAGAGTAAAAATATCTCGAGAACGACTAGATCTAGTGTAATGGGGTTGGTATTATTCTTTTCCTCGTTAAAAATCACGTGTAAAACAAGCATGTAATGGATAGGTTTGAGCATACGTAGTTTTTTATTTTAGATTTTGACGGTTTTTGCAGGGCATTTCGAAACAAATGACAGCTTATTTTATTTTCGAATCGTACCAAAAATTAATCAGCACCCAGGTCACACACAAGTGGGTTACCTACCCAATTTTATGAAATTGGGTCCATTAGTTTTTGAGTTCAAGTGGATATATACATTGCCCAGACAGACAGACACAAAGACAGACAGGCAGACACACACACAGACGTCACGCTAAAAATAGATTTCTCGTATTCTAGAGGTCTCGAAACGTGCAGATCCTTCGAAATCTCGAGTTGCGATTTTCGACATGATTCCAATACTTTCCCTATACATTACCATGTATTGCAGGGAAAGTAAAAATGTACGAAAATAATAATTCATATATTGAGTTGGAAATGATTCTCGTTACATAAATTATGTTTTTTGTTTGTTGTTGTTGTGCAATAAATGGTCGTAAAATAAAAATGCAACGATTCCAAGCCGATAATTATAATAAAATATATCAAATTATATATAAATTCGCATCTAAAGTGCAAGTGCGTGCAAGATACTTATTTTTTGTCCGCGACTTTGATGCCTCGCTCAGGAGATGGCTAAAGCGTTCATTTAATTCGAATTTTTAATCTTTTAATGCGTCCCTCGATGTATTTTCTTTTCTACGAGGCTCTGGGATGAGAAAACGGTTATTTATCCGATTTTTCCCCTCTTTCCCCTCTTAGGAAGGATCCTCGATGGCCTGATTGGCCGTCCCCCCCAAAAGGGATTTAAAGGGATCGTTGAAGCCGTGTTTTCAAAAAATGCCTTTGTGACTATTGTAATTCTCTCTAGGTAAGTACCCCTGTGTATAAAATGAGTTTAAATGCCTTTTCAGGCTTTAATCGCTTATTATTAAGTATATGTATAGGTGACTCTTTGTAGCCAATTTGAAATTATTATACGATGAGAGTTGCTTACTATAGCTCAACTGATATGACCGACATTTTCAATCATTGAAAATCTGATGTGAGCAGCACATGATTTTTCCTACAGACAGAAATTCATATTTTCTTTATTTCTTTAATAACTCTTTAGATTGAGTTTAATTGCACCCAATAACACTAAATTTACATTTTTAATTCAATTTTTATTTTTATTTGGTAATTGGACATTTTTCCGAAATCGGCGTAACAAAAATGCAAGAAATCTCAAATATCTTGAGAACGGTCAGTCCTAAAGCATAATGGAGTGTGTTATATTCCTTCCTTCGTCAAAATTTGCGTTTAAAACAAGAATTTAATTGATACATAGTCTTACGTACGTAGTCTTTTTTTTTAGATTATGGCGATTTTTGCATGCCATTTCTAAAAATATGGCAGGTTATTCTTTCCCAAATTGTACCAAAATCTAATCAACACTAGATTATCCCACAAAAAAACTTATCTACCAAATTTTGTGAAATTTTGTCAATTAGTATTTTAGCTAGGGTGGATACATCAAACTTTTGCAGGCCATTTCGTAAAAAAAGCGGGTTCTATTTTTACGTATACTACCAAAAACTAATCAGCACCAGGGTCTCACCCAAGGGACTTACCTATCATATTTTATGAAATTTCGTCCAGTAGTTTTTTAGTTAGTGGATAAATACATTGCACAGACAAACACAGACACATACACAGACAGACGCACAAACAGACACACAGACGCACACACACAGACGTCACGCTAAAAACAGTTTTTTGGTATTCTAGAGGTCTCGAAACGTGTAGAGCCGTCGAAAACTCGAGTTGTGATTTTCGGTATGATTCCAATACTTTGCCTATACATTAATTGCAGGGAAAGTAAAAATCTGATGAGGGCTGCACATGACTTTCCCTGCAGACTTATATTTACGTTCTCTCTATTTTAATTAAATTTAATTCACTTTTAATTCAATTTTCATTTTCATTTAGTAACTGGACTTAAAAACTAAAATATCTCGAAAACGGCTAATCCTAGTGTAATTGGGTTGGTCTTATTATTTTCATCGTTAAAAATTGCGTATAAAAGAATCATTTAATTAGAAGCATTTAATGGATATATTTGAGCATACGTAATTTTTTATTTTAGATTTTGACAATTTTTGCGGGCCATTTTGCTAAAAAGCGGGTTTTTCTTTTCCTAATCACACCAAAATCTAATCAGCACCAGAGTATCCTACAACTCACTTATCTACCAAATGTTGTGAAATTTGGTTAATTAGTATTTTAGCTAGAGCAGATACATGACATTTTTACGGGCCATTTCCCCAAAAAAGGCGGGTTCTAGTTTTAAGAATCATACCAAAACCTAATCAGTACCCAAGTGACTTACCAACCAAATTTCATGAAATTTGGTCCATTAAGTTTTGAGTTGGAGTGGATACATACATCACACAGACAGACAGACACAAAGACAGACAGGTAGACACACACACAGACGTCACGCTAAAAATAGATTTCTCGTATTCTAGAGGACTGGAAACGTGTAGATCCTTCGAAATCTCGAGTTGCGATTTTCGACATGATTTCAATACTTTCCCTATACATTACCATGCATTGCAGGGAAAGTAAAAATCTGATGTAGGCAGCACATGACTTTGTATCCACGTTCTCTGTATTTTAACTTAATTTTATTCACTTTTAATTCAATGTTCGTTCTCATTTGGTAACTGGACTTATTTTCAAAGGTAGCTTAGAGAAAACACGAAAAAACTAAAATATCTCGAGAACGGTTAGTCCTAGTGTAGTGGGGTTGGTCTTATTCTTTTCTTCGTTAAACATTAGGTTTAAAACAAGCATTTAATGGATATATTTGAGCATTTTTAGATTTTGACGATTTTTGCTTGCCATTTTGCAATAATAGGCAGGTTATTTTTTTCCGAATCGTACCAAAATCTATTCAGCGCCAGGGTAACCTACAAGCGACTGATCTACCGAATTTTGTGAAATTCGGTCCATTAGTTTTTCAGCTAGAGTGGATACAAGCAATTTTTGCGGGCCATTTCTCAGAAAATGGCGAATTCTGTCTTTACGAATCCTACCAAAAACTTACCATCAGCACAAGGGTCTCACCCAGGTGACTAACTTACCTACCAAATTTTATGAAATTCGGTCCAGTTGTTTTTAGTTAGAGTGGATACATAGCTTGCGCAAGAAGACACAAACACATACGTCACGCTAAAAATATTTTTTTTATATTCTAGAGGCCTCGAAACGTGTAGATCCGTCAAAAACTCGACTTGTGATTTTCGGTATGATTCCAATATTTTCCCTATACATTACCATTGTAGGGAAAGTAAAAATAGGTGCAAATTCTAGCAGTACTTTAAACAATGTTGTTGCTTTTTTTAAGAATTTGAAATAAATAAATAAATCTCCTAAAAAGAAGCACGAGAATATCGCTTTATAAAATGATCTTAACATTCAGATCTTGAAGTTAGGTGCACAACCATGCTTCAAAAAAAGACGGAAAAAGGGTTTTTATTTCTATCGAGACCCTTCAGACACAATACAAAATATATAAAATATTTGTTTTCCTTCTCCGACTTTGATGTCTCGCTCAGAAGAGAGCTTGTCGTAATCCGTTGAAAACATCAATAATTCCTGTAAGCGGGAATATAATACTTTTTATTTATAAAAATAATTTTTATATCCATTTATTTTTATATCCAATAAACGGTAGAGTAAGCGCATTTTGTTTATTTCTGTTGCTAACCTGTGTGATATAATGTCGAGTTTGCCGTCAAAACCTTTTAATAGATCTGCTAGGGGGCGCTTTAAACCCTTTTATTCAATCGGGCAAGATCCATTTACTACAGATAGAACTAACGTGTACGTATGGTCTACTATAGACCTAACGTGTAACCTATGGTGTTACTCATGTAAGTTTAGAAACAGGTTAGCTATCTATTTATTTCATCATAGGCTAATTCAGTTCGTAATCTTATTCACTAAGTAAGTGTTTTGAATACTTCTTTTTCTTCCTCCTATGTTTTTTTTATCCTTTACTACAGTATACCCGTTCTTCGTACGGAGTATATAATATAAAGAAACTTAAAATTCACGATCATGTGCAAATTCCAATAGTATACTAAATGACATTCAAAATCAAAATATTATATTAAAATATATAATTTAATGCTACTAAAAAGAAGATTAAAAATATTTGTTCTCGCTATACAAAATTATCTTTAAGGGCAGATCTGAAGAATAAGCATTCTAGTTCCGTCTGTAAGCAAATTTACAAAAAATATGAAATTGAATCAATATATGCAAAATAAAAACACTATAAATGTATGGGACCCGTACTACTTATATTCGCGAATATTAGAAGATATGCGTGTGTATTATTAGACGATTACACGTACTACAACCTATGAGTTTCTAATAGCTTTGCCAAATTAAAACAGATGACGTAATAAATTGAAAATGTCAATAATCCCGTAATCTTTGAACCTAATAGCCGTAATGGATTCCAATAGATGCCAATATATGTCAAAATATGTGCCAATATACCTGTACTACTTGTATTCGCGTAGATTAGAAGATATACACGTTCATTTGTAGAGGATTACCCGTTCTACGTACAAAATATGAAGTTCAACAATTTTTTTCAAAAATAAAAAAATGACGCAATAAATTGAACATATCAAGAATCCCCGAAATTATCAATAATAATAATAATGTTTAAACCCGAAGACCGTAATGGATAATCCAGTCAAAAATGCAATGTCAATGGAATTTATTTCATATACATATATTTATTATGTAAATCTGAAAAGATTTAATAAAAATCGTCTGTGCATAAACACATTGGATTTAAATCCGTGGCTAAGCGATAGGATATCATTTCCTTCAAATAAATGGGTTGAAAAATTATCGTCTGCATAATGCTTTCTCTATGAAATGTTTTATTGTCCATTTTTAATGAATATCTAGACAACCCCTGGACTTTGAACCTCGAAACTTAGACTCCATTTTAAGTGGGTCTATTTTAAGGCTACCTACAAAATTTCATTAAATTCGGTTCAGTCATTCTGCCATTGTGATGAGACAAACACACCGATAGACAGACAGATCTTCAGTTTTATTAGTCGTAGTAATGATCTATATAAGATCATTACTACGACTATTCTTCTACGACTACCTATCAAAATATATCTCTGACATAACGCAATTAATTTACACTTAATTGCCCTTTAATAAACGGATTTATAAGTAAACTTGTTATCTCAAGTTTTCAATGTCGGGCTAAACCGTGAAACTAAAGCGAATCGCTCTAAGTCATGGGTCCTGCTATTCAGCTGAAAATGATCTATTACTAAACAAAATATGCACTCATTGCATTCTTTAAATACGTGAACGTGAGGATAAAGCAGAAAGCAGTCTCTTTCACTCCAAGCCTTAAACATTCATATTTGAATTTTGAAGTTGGGACCTTTCAATATTAATTTTCCAATTCAGCTTAATCGTGGAGATGGTCTTGCGGCGACACGCCTCTCGGCAACTTCCTCATCAGCGAGGGGAGTGTGCGGCAGCAAAGACATCTATCAAAGATGCCACACGAGCCAGTAACCGAGTTATAAGAACAGAGGAGGAGCTAGCTTTTGCTCAGTGATTATAATGTCGGTCTACAATGCATCAGGTCCCTGGTTCGGGACCACGGCGACGCAAAAAACGCCACAATGATGACTGGACGTTTGAAACACGCAACCTCTCGTAACCTTCCTTTCCAACGACTTCGCCTCTCAGCACGAGATGGCAGCACCACAAGGAGTCAGAAGCCTTGACACTCCCTTCCTGGTTGGCCACAACTGTTCGTCACGCCGAGGCAACACGCCTCCCGGCCCTGACCGTCACGCCGAGGCGACACGCCTCTCGGCAACTTCCTCATCAGCGAGGGGAGTGTGCGGCAGCATAGACATCTATCAAAGATGCCACATGAGCCAATACCCGAATTATAAGAACAGAGGAGGAGCTAGCTTTTGCTCAGTGATTATAATGTCGGTCTACAATGCATCAGGTCCCTGGTTCGGGACCACGGCGACGCACAATCGCCACAGTCTCATCTCTAACTCCATGAATTGAATACTGCAACGTCCCTTTTATTGAATTGCATTGTACTGCGGCAACGCCTTCAAATTGATTTTATAGACACAAAAGTATCAAAATAGACCACACTTTAAAAAGCTATTACTCCAGATCCAAGAATTAAGTTTAACAAGAAAGTTCAATCATGCGGAAATCATTGATTATGAAACACTTTCCAATTCAAATGCAATTTTATTTAAGCATCTTTAAACGCGATCCATTCAGCGGTGTTATTTTTTAATCACAGAACTAAAATCATTTATTTTACTTGAAAACTTCAAACTTCATCGAAAATAAATGAACTTGATTCAAATGACGTCATCGAAATATAAATCGTCTGGCTCGCTATGTAAAAGCGGTAAACGTTTCATTCATACACTTTTATTCCAGACTCCAGAGTTAAATCATTTCTCGTGAAAAAAAATTGAGCCATTCTTATAGAACTCGTCTTACAACCACTTATTTACATTCTACGTCCATTAAAATGAAGCTTCGTTGTAGAAATAATCAAAATTAGACGATCATTTAAACTCAAAAATAGTGACATTGCGAGGGTGCAGAATAGAGATGCACAGAAAATACGCAAAAATAAAGCGATTTTATAAAGAATGCGACACTCAATACAAATTTAAAAGAACTTTTAAAACACTATTTTGACTTTGGGGGGAAAATATGGATGCCCTATTTTATTTTGAAGTGGGTCAGAATGGACAAAGTCATAGACACTTTTCAACTCTGTTGTAAAGTGTTAAAACCGGATTTCAGTTTTGGTTTCAGCCTGCTCGAATGCGTGAGAAGTGTTTTTTGAGCCTTCGGGATTGCTTTAGATATTTTTTTCATACTGACGTTGTGCTTTTAGAGAGGTGATAGATAAAGTATAGAAAATATGCAATTCTTTTTATGTCAGTGGCGCTCTAACACACACATTGCAATGATTGGTGCATGATATAAACGGTCATCAGTACCTGTCATAAATCAAAACTCGCCTATTTCGAAAGTAGTTCGATTTTAAAAATAAAGAGCCCAAGAATAGAAAATAATGAAGTTTTAAGAATTCCCAATGGATCAGGGCTGTATCATTCGCACAATGAATTAACATTTTTTAACCTATTTAAATTAACTGGACTTTCTCATACCATAATTCATTTTAAGTAGCTTTTTCATAATCATTATTACAAGAAAAGTTTTAAAACATCGTCGTCAAAATAATTACGATTATAGCATGGTGCTCTTCCTTCACTTTAAGTGGCTTGAAAAATATTTCAATGGGTACTATACTTGACAATGTAACCCCTATGGGGGAGGGGGGGGGGACTTTCCGCCTAAGGGGCCAATGACGTTAACAACACAAAAATTGTATTGCAGTTATTTTTCACAAAAATAGTTTAAACTATTAAATCTCGTAATCATTAAGCCCTCTATAACCCCTTTTCTGCATCATTTTGTTCTATGCAGCCGTGTTAAAAAAATGTATAATTTCGAGTTCTATCCAGTTCTAGATTCCTTGATAACAAAGCAGTATATGAGTTTTATTCATTTCTATGTGTGGCCGCTGTCGTGTGCACAGACCCTTAAAAAGAGTGAAAGCGTGTCCACTTTAAAGATTGGCCATTATTTCCCAAATGCTCAACGATAGAGCGTCGACTGACCAGTTCGGAGATCCTGGGTTCGATTCCCGGTCGGGGCAGCAAGGTTCTTTACAATATCACCCCAACCAATCAACCCTGTAGGTTAGTGTACAATTGTGTGAGATCTGAAAGTGACCCTAGTACGACAATTGCTCGGATTCAGTGGACTGTAGCAGACGGATTCACAAATTAGGAGGACAACGACCACGCAGGATACTCACTTTGGTGAAAATCGTAGTAACAGGAGGCTAACCCTAGGTAAAAATAGCAGGAGGTTAGAATAGCAGTTAGATGGTCAGTTGACACCAATATGACATTAGAAAGGGTAGAATCACTTCAAAGATAAAATATTGCAAATGTGTCCTACTAGCTCAATGGTAGAGCGGAGATCCAGGGTTCGATTTGGGCGTCCATGTTATTCTAACTATTTACATGTTATTCTAAAGCATATATTGGCATCAAAATTTGGTTTCGTGAAAACAATATACCATATTACATAGTAAAAATGAAAACATATATGTTATTTTTCTAAAACAAACTATTTCCGATTTCTTTTGCGTCCGAAATATACGAAACGGGAATTATGTCACTTTTCCCGTCGACGGCGGAATAAAAACCATCTTGGCCGGAATCAAATCTGACATTTATTTGAAATCATTTTTCCCTAACCGGGAAAGATTTTCTCCCCTTTGTTGTTTTCATAAACGATTCTTTTTAGAGGCACTCTCGATTTCTTTCTTTTTTTTTAAGTTTCATTTTCGAGGCTAAGTGGACTTTTGACGTTTCCGACTGGCTGAATGGACCGCGGCCATTTTTCACGCACCTCGGAAAGTCCGCAAATAATCCTTCGGGCGAGAAGCATTTGTGTTTACGACATGGTATGATATTGCAATATTCCTCTCTTAGTAAAACTATTTTGTTAAGAGAAGTTTATTGTATTGATTATGATATACCTGGTATGATTTAGTAACGTGGCTAAAACCTAAGCATTGACTTTTAATATTACATGTTTAAAACTATTTTAAAATCTCATCCTGTGTTTCCTGTCATATACACTCTGCTACAAAAAATATAGGCATCCATAAAAAATCTGAGCTACAGCTGCGAAACTCGACATGCAAATATCGTTTTAAGAATTACGCAAATGAGCAAACTATCAGTGCCAATGATGTTATAGGGCTCATGCAGCGAGCGCATGAGAACGACGCATTGTGCAGAATTTAAAACAACTCATGTTCTCATTCACAGGCAGTTGAAACTGGATTTTCTGCTTTGATTCTGAAAATCATGTACAAAAATGCCTTTGAGACATAATCGACGGCACTACAAACAATTGTCGGATTTAAAAGAGGTCGCATCATAAGTCTAAGGGAATCTGGTCAGTCGCACAGACGTATTAGTCGTCATCTTGGTCGGAGCGATACGATAGTGTATTGGTATTGGCAACAGTGGAAGCACATGTAATGGTTACAGAGGCTCAGGGCGCCCCAGACCGAAAACTGATCGAGAGGATCGTGCTGAGATGGATTGGTGTCAAGTTAAATCAACCCAGACAATGTCCGATTGGAGACATGCTGTCTTTAGCAACGAATCCAACGTCCCTCGTAGTGCTGGTGATCACCGCATACGTTTGTAGAGAAATACTGGCAGCATTCTGATGCATCTTTTTTTGTCGAGCGGCAGAGGGTCATACCGTATGGTGGGGACGGTCTGGGAGAACGATCTCGAGATACATCTGTTTCTTTACAGGCGGGTCTCTGGCTTTTTGGTGGGTGTCCTCGTTGGCGTTTCTCTCTGGGACTGGTGGCGGTTAACCTCGCTCGGCGGACTGATGGTCTGTTGCCCCCTTAGTGTTCTGAGTGGTACTCGCGCTGTGTGGCTGAGTCGGCGGTTTTTTCCGTCCGGTGGATTCCGGTGACTTATTCTTCCTGTTTCGTGTTGAGGTCAACTCTTTTTACCGTTCGGAGATTATGAAACTGCACTCTTGTTTTTTAAGTCAGCCTCCCTGTCTGGGTCGTGGAAGCCGATCTCCTACAGTTGTGCTGCAGGTCAATCTGACCCTGCGTTTGTACAAGGGACACTAACAGATTCAGATATTTATGAAAATACATTGAGTTGCTGTAGAGTGAAACCTGATTTTTCCATTTGAAATTTTGCTCTCTACCCATAAGATGCCTGAAAAACAATAAAAACTTGGAAACTTTTTGGGAGGATTTCCACAAAACGGAGAAAAATGATTTGCGACAGAACAGCAATTCGAGTTTCCAAAATCAGAAACAATTCATAGATTTCGATTCACCTGAGACTGCTTGTGACAACAATCTCGAAGCGGAAAGCTCAAAGGGCTTCCGTGTTTTGTTTGTGTTTCTGTGAACTGAGTTTACTTGCTTGAAATCCTTTGGAGACCGTTGTGGTTTTATTTGCATTCGAGTAAAAGTGAATTTTTATTCTTATGTGCCCTATTTATTCCATTACATCTAGTCCTAGTGAAAACAAGTTTTTATAGTAAAATATAGTTAGAATTTTTTATTTTCTCTACAATACACGGCAAGTATTGGAATCGTGTCAAAAATCGCAATTCCAGTTTCCCACGAATCTTCACGTTTTGGAATTTCTAGAACACGAAAAACTATTTTTAGCTTAACGTCCGTGTGTATGTATCTGCGCATTGTGTGCATCCACTCTGACTGAAAACCGAATTGGCCACATTTCATAAGATGTTGGTTCTTATCGGAGTCCCATTCGACAAACCGTCAAACTTGCAACAATGTTTGGAACGCTATAGATCTCTGATCTCTTGAGGAACAGCTGGGATATCTCAGTTCTATGTTTGTAATATTTATTATAGACATTAGGTTTATATTTTTAAACTTTAACCACAGAAATTTAGAAGAATCAATAATAGTACTGAATTTTGAATGGCATTCCCACCAAGATCCAATCCTCTTAAGAGCCCCCGTAATTCTACACTCATCTCAATCCTTTCCTTCATTCCGAAATGTATTGGTTTTCTAACATATAAAAACAAACTACACCCATTCCTTCTTTACCTACAGGATAAAACCTTCTTGTTCCCAGATAAAATCTGACATTTTGAATCATTTTCCCTAACCGTGAGCAATTTCCCCCCTTTTGTTTTGATAAACGATTATTTGGAGGCCATCGCGTTTCTTTTTGAGGGAGTTTCATTTCCGGGATAAGTAGGCCTTTGACATGTGACAGCAGAATAGCACCCCCGGCCATTTTTCTCCCAGATCGGAACGTCCACAAATGATCCATGAAGAGCAAAACATTTGTTTACGATAGGCTCTTAGATGTTGCAATATTCCTATCTCAAGCACCCTCCTACTTAAGGGTTCTTCAAATAGGCAACGAATAATTGTTTGTTTGTCTTACAAGGTAAAAGGGGAGAAAGAGAAAATACTATATTCAGTTTTCAGTTTCTGGTGTATTTGAGAGAAAAAATATGTTTTCAAATTTAATGAACGTATTATATTTTTCAGGTTCAATTTTTGACTAGGTGAAAAACCGGTTACGACTTTAAGTTGTGGCGGTTAACTATCGCCATTTATGCCATCTGCACCAAAACGAACTAGAAGCGGCGTTTCTCTGTGTATCTCATAACTGAGGAAACCGCACACCGTTTCCTGTTTTGGACGCCTGACTTCCAAAGACTCCCGATGGGGATTTACACATAACTTTAACGCCGCGGTAGCCCATTGGTTAGCGCGCTGGAGTTGCACTCGGTAGGCCCGGGTTCGATTCCAGCCGCTGCCAAAACTGCCGCCGTGTTCACGCGGAGTACGATAACGTTAAACATGTGGATCCGTAAGTCCTTCCGAGAGGTTGGTGGTAGGGGAAGGAGGGTACGGTCCCTGTGGATGCCTCCCCCACTGGATTCCGGTCTAAATTGGGTGGCACATCCCGGCCGTCCAAACAGTTACCTTACACCTTTCTGGTAGGTCGGACGGTCTGGGTCTCAACATAACTTTAACGCCAGTGACAGTATGCTGGCATTTGAAAGCCATAATTTTCGTCACCGGCATGTGTGAAAAATAATGCGATGGTGCACATCGAAAACACTTGGCGTGAATGGGGGACACCCCCATAAATGAGCACCAGACCGACGACGACCAATAAGCTGGTCGATCACTCCTTCTGGGGCGTATACAAAATTCAGTCGATAGAAAAACTTTCATCATTTCGGACGAGACTCGCTCCTGAAGTCTCAACTTCCTCGAACCTCCGTTCGACTGCTTCGAACTTAACGTTCCAAAAATCATGACTTATTCGCCTGCCGCAGAATCTCTCTGCAAAGTATTATTATGCTACATATAGATCTGTAAAATTTACTGTAAATAAATGTTACTTTATGCAACGTTAACGTCTTGACTAGAGAACAACAACAACAAATGTCGGGGATTGTGTCGTGGATTAATACCACATGTCAGGTTTAGCCCACACAATCAAGCAGAGTACCCCCCCCCCCTGCCGCAAAGTTATAACTTGAACCCTATCTACAAAAAATATTTGAATGCACACATAAACAACGAATTGTGTACATTGCTTATTAACATTTAAAGTAAACTGCATTGTTCAATTTAATATTTTCAAATTCTAATGATTTGTTCCCACATTAGCTATGAGCTTCAAAGGTATCAAAGCTTAAATTACCCTCCTTAAAAATATAAACTTTGCTAAACGAACACAAGAAAGATAAATCATGTATAAAACATTGATTATGAGACACTTCCCAACTGAAAGGCAATGCCATTTAAACATCTCTAAAACGCGATACACTCAGCAATAAAATTCAATGTATTACACTTTTTCAAGCAGGGCTCCATCCGAAATTAATGGGTTGATATTAAGGATTCGTTTACATTCCCATATGTACCACAGACCATCTCAACAACATACTATCATTTCATTTTGATAAAGTTATTTTTACAGCAGTGATCGTGCGAATGGACAGACAGACAAAATGGCCCAAATCATAAAAACTTTTCAACTATGCTGGAAAGTGTTAATTATTATTAAACAATGAAGTTGACAGAAAACAGCGCTTATTCACGAAAGTTCGAACCATGAACATTTTAAGATGTAGCATTTATATAATACATTTTGAAGATTGTTTTTAATCACAATAGGCATAAAATGTATTTTACTTATTGATATTAACAGAATTAAAGGATTTAAATGTTTCACAGCCGCATCCCTTTATGTCCCAACATACAGAAAAGAAGAACTAACTATTCCCAGTCGTCCATGCAATAAAACAATCTTGTAACGGGTTAAAAATCTGGCATTTGTTTGAAATCGCTTTTCCCTGCGCGAAAACATTATTGTTTGGATGAACGATTCTTTGGAGGCGATCTGCCACTTTTTATTGGGGCTTTCACTTTCCCGCGCAAGTGGCCCACCCAGAAAATGGGCTCGGCCCTTTTCCACCCATCTCGGAACCTTCGGTGAAAACATTAGTGTTTACGATATGCTCTTTCAAGCTCAAACATTTTTATTATATAAAAAAATAAGTTCAGTATTTGGGGGATATTGGATGCGGTTATAGGGAATAAACTATTTTTCATTTTCTCAAAAGCACTGTTAGTTTCTTTCGAATAAAGTGTTATCTGAAGGATCCATTCGTGAAAGGGTCTACACGTCAATTGCATTTCTATGAATTACAAGCTACTCAGGGTGCCATTCGGCCTACCGAATGAAATGCCGTCTATTCACTTAATAGCAGTCTATTCTGATTTACAGTATCTTCTATTTTTCCCAAATACACCGAAATATGTGTTTTGTAATACAAATACCCGGTCTATCTGCCCGAAAAATCTTCTCGATTCAAGAGTGTCGAAAACCCAGACGACTCGACTAACCCTGAGGTTTTCAAGAGTGTGTCGACTCTTTCATCTTCAACGCACGTGGCTTTTCCCGTCGGACGTGGAATGACGAGTCGAATTGCGATGTCCTTCAGAGCATTGTAGCACATTTGAATCGGGCAATCTATCCAAAATGCAACAAGAACAAAAAGTAACATGTAGGGCATTTTCAATTTTTTTTCAAATGTAACTTCTTATTTTTTCATTAACTTTTCTATTAGGATTTTGTTTTCGAATTCTGAATGTCACAATTCAGTATTTATACTGTAACGTAGTACACAAAGGGTTGCATACAGTTATGTTATTCATTTGCCCAACGGCATACAACTAAAACATCCATTCTCTTCCATCCCATTCCATCATTCAACATTTTAAAACAATTTATAGAAAAACTCTCGGTTCACTTCTCTTCCTGACGTCTTTTACATAATTTATCTTGCACGTGAACTTACTGTTTCACCAAGTTGTAAATGGCTACACAATTTAGATGTTAAATATAGTGTAGCATGCTACAGTTTTCGTATGTTACAGTCCTTGGAAAAACTTTTCTTGAGGTATAAAACGAGAGGAAAGTTAAAGTTTTGACAAACACATTACTAAATGTAGCCACTTTAGTTCTAGAATTTATATAGATAGTCCTCTTAAAAATCGACATTTTGTTTCATTTTCCAGGACGATTTTGCAAAACTGATTTCATGAGTCTCCGATTAGAACTAACTCGCATTCGTTTACAACCACACAGGGGGATTGTGATCTATTTGAATAATAAAATGGTGTGCATCTTAATAATAGTGCGTACTTTTTTACAGCAAATAGGATGATAGCACATTCCTATTGGGTTGTAGAATAATGTCTTTCAGTGTTCGAAAATGTCTTATTAAGATACAAAATTGGATGCTCTGTTCCATCATCCTCATCACTCCTATTTCATATATCTCAAAAATTTAATAGTTTTTTTTTTGTGCCTTTAAGTTTTTTCATGCATGTTCAACATGTAAGAATTTTCCATTAAGTTATTTTCCATTGAAGTTATAAACAGCTCTTTGGGCATTTTTGGGTTCTTCCAAACACACAACTCCAAATCCTTTGGACTTTCCAAGTTTGGGAGCGATGACTTTGGCGCTCCTAATTTTTTCATAATTTTCAACTATTGCCTGAAGTGTTTCATTATCACGGCTATCTCCAAGTGTCTTATGTAGATATTTGAAAAATGGCAAGTATTTTCTCCTGACAACTTTTCCCGTTCATTACGAGGAATAAATGGAGTAACCCATATTTTTCGTCCATTTAGAAGCATACCATTTACTTTCATAATAGCATGATGAACAGCTTCTTTAGTTTAGAAAGTCGCAAATCCACATCCTTTTGATATACTTTCTTCATCAGTTGCAATCTTACGCGAAAAAATGTGTCCAAATGAAGAAAATGCATCATAAATGACTGTGTCGTCAATAATTTTATCCAAATTCTTAATAAGGATTTTCCCAACTGTAGGTTTCCTTAGTTGTTGTTGAGACCCAGACCGTCCGACCTACTAGAAAGGTTTAAGGTAACCGTTTGGACGGTCGGGAAGTGCCACCCAATTTAGACCGGAACCCAGTGCGGGAGCCATCCACAGGGACCGTACCCTCCTTACCCTACCACCAACCTCTCGGAAGGACTCACGGACCCACATGTTTAACGTGATCGTACTCCACATGAACACGGCGGCAGTTGTGGCAGCGTGTAAATCCAGCGCGCAAACCACCGGGCTACCGCGCACGAAATGTGCCAACAGTACGCAGTGTTCCCAGGTGGTCACCCACCCAAGTACTAACCGCGCCCGATGCTGCTTGACTTCGGTGATCTAACGAGAGCTGGTGTTTTCAGCACGGTAGGGCCGTTGGCTCGTACGTTTCCTTAGTGAAGGAACTTGACTAGGCCATGAAGTTTGGGTGGATCTACTCTTTATTGTACAAAATTTCATAAAGCTTAATTTTTTTCTTCTGTATGAACAAGCTGTTGGAAGTTTTCATTAAAATATCCTACAGATCTTTGATAATTTGAAAACAGAATATAAGTATATCTTCTATTAGTATTTTAGCGTTTTAGCGAATATCATACTTTTTACATAAATGGGAACAGAATGTTTTATTCTTCAGAATTGTGCGTGAAGATAATTTTTTACAGCAAGCACACAGATTCTTATACTTCTTTATAGGAAAATTAAATTAAGTATTTTAATAGAATACTTTTCATATTTTTTTCATAATGTGTTTCCAAACGGGACTAGGGTGTTTTGTTCTTCATATGTGTCTGTAAAGACAGCTGTTTTGTACAGCTAGAATAAAGATTCTTATATTTATTTTTATGAGAATTAAATATTTTACTATTATTTTTGAGTAACCCTATCTGTCGTTTAGAATAAATACTATAGGAATTTGAGCATGATTGTGAATTTTAAGTTTCTTTATATTGTATAGTTCCTACAACGAACGGATCTACTGCTAGCGAGTTATAAAAATTAAAATTCACCTCGTTTCATATTGAATTCTATGAATATAGTATTTTGGGAGCATTACTTAATTCTATATAAAGCGACGCATTTAGAACAAACACGACTTGTGTGATTTCTTGTCTCACCGAATGCGTTATTTTTCCTTCTTTGATAAATGCCTTGCCACTTCTACGAAAAATATCGCCGTTTTTTTGTTGTTTTGTTTTTCTGTTCTACAGCTCCAAAATTCTAACTAGAATAACCTGCCTGATATTTGTAATTTCATAATAAAATGCCCGTTGCGCGTTACAGAGGAATTGAATTTCTTTCTGACTGTTTGCTATCCGACTTTCTAACACGGCGCAATGTGTGTGTTTATGAAAGGAAAACTATTCAATAGCCGCAATTCCGCCTTCAAGTGACTCGAGAGAAGCCGGAGTATTCAAGAGCTACTTACGGAACCGTCGAGATTCATTATCCTGGAAGGGTTGATCCCTTTTCGAATGAGTGGGCCTGAAAAATCAATATTTCCGGGAAAAAAAACCGCGAAATAAAAATTTCCTAATGGTGACAATGGTTGAAACCGAACTTTATTAGACACTGGACCGATTTACCCGGCAATGCCAGCTTTCTAATAACACTACACATAAGCACCCGCTGATTAAATGATACATTTGAACACAATTTAAAAAGGCTTCTATCTGAAAAGGGCACGAATCCAATCGCACGCGCTTTCCGCAACACAAAATATATAAAAATCACAATAGACCGTACAACCGCCCACAATTCAATACACCTCTGGCTCATGTAAACGTGAAAATCAGGAACGTTTAACTGGGTTGGCTTTAATGCACATCCATCAGGAACCGCTTACATCTATGTTGACTGATGGAGCTTCCTTAGATATTTTGCTCAATACCTTTATTTCCCCCAAATACACGGAGAATGGTGTTCTTTTAGATTTCGATTAAAATGTAACCACCCTATGTAATTTAGAGGTATACTTTTGAAACTCTCTTTTTGATTTCATTGCATTCGTAGTTTTTTTTTCCCTATGTCAGATCTCGTAACAGTTTTTATAAAAGTAAAAAAAAAATGTGTTTTTTTAAGTCTAAGATTTATTTTGTTTTCAGTGTTAGTTTTATGTAGTTAAATTTTAAATAACTTTGTTTACTAATAACTTTGTTAACTAATTTAAAGTAACTGTGTTTGTTTGAATATAACAATGTTTTGTGCTAACTAAAATGTTCGAATGTTATACGTATTTTTCATTTTAAATAACCCTTTGGCATAAGCAAATGTTAAGCAGTTGGGTCCCCCCACTTTATAGAATCAGGATACGCCACTGCCAGTGTCATCGAAATTTGCACTTTTTGAATGATCATTTATTGGAATGACATTCGTTAAAATAAGTTATTTTCGGATGAATTTTCTTATGTTACTGAGAACATGAAATGAGGTCAATGATTCAATCACCCATGGAACGGAAAAAAGATTCAATTTTTACACAATATATTTTTCCAATTTTGAAAGCATTTTAAAGTATTGATCATTTGGAAGACCTTTATAAAAGTGAGCATGATTGAACCCTACCGGTGGCTCAGTGATCCTGAATCAGTGCGACGATTGATGTACAGCTGATCTACTGACGGTTCATTCAATCTTCCGGATATCATTAGTAGATGTCTGCGTTTGGCTTTCGTGTCATAACGTAAATGTGTAGTACTTACTCTTCTTTTAAAAAGTCTCTATGAAGGGTAAGCATTCCTTATCAGTATAGTTGTATCGCGTCTTATAAATCTATCCCATTAAACTCCGGTAGTATTTTTTTCTCTATATGATTTTTTTAATGTTAAAAAGTAACAAGAAAGATCAATCATGTATTAAGCATGGATTATGAAACACTTTCCAACTGGATTGCAATTTTATTTAAACATCTCTAAAATGCCATACATTCAGCGGTGACATTTTTTTATTGATCACAGAACTACAATCGATTATTTTATTCAAATGACGTCATTGAAATATAAATCGTCTGGCTCTCTGTAAAAACGGGGAATATTTCATTCGTACACCTTTATTCCAGACACCAAAGTTAAAGAATTTTGAAAAAATGTCAGCTATTCTTATATAACTCATCTTACAATTACTTGTTCAATCACTTGTTCTGCATCCATTAAAATGAGGCTTCGTTAAAGAAATAATCAAAGTTGAAGAACCATTTAAGCTCAAAATGAGTGTCATTACTTTGGCCCAAAATATAGATGCACAGAAACGATGCAAAAATAAAGCGATTTAAAAACGAAAGCAACATGAAATATAAATTTAAAAGAACTTTTAAAATCACGAATTTTACTCTGGGAAAAAAAGATGGATGCCCTAAATTGTTTTGAAGTGGGTCATGTGACCTTTTTTATATTATATGGGTGTCATTATTATTTTAATTTTTATTTAAAAAACTACAGAATCTAATTTGCTGAAATTTTTTTCATATATTTTATGAGATCATTTGAATAGTTCCTAAAATTTTTCGAAGCAATTTGTAAATTTTAACGTCGGTTAAAAAATGTTTTGAAAATGAGGTCCCGTAGGGTTCAATGTATTTCACTTTTTCAGCCCGGGTTCAATCCAAAACTAATTGGGTGATATTATTCAATCACATACCCGTATGTCCCACATTAAACTTTCATTTTGATAAAGTCATTTTTACCGCAGTGATCGTGTGGACAGACAGACAGAATGACCCAAGTCATAAACACTTTTCAAGTATGTTATAAAGTGTTAAAAATGTAACCTGTTTCTATATGAGTAATATTTTTCGAATGTCATACTTTTGTAAAGTATCATTCAATCTGAAAATTTTGTGTCAGGCATTGGGTTCGTAAACTAAAGAGAAATTTGTCTTCGAAATGAGAGAAAATTTGTTTTCCGATAGGATTGATACATATATTATTCCAGCATTGGCATTGTATTTTATGGCATTGTATCTAAAATAAATCTGACTTAGCACTTCGCTAAATTATTTTCTTTATTTTTGACAAATGTTTTCTGGCTCCCAGGAAAAAAAATGTGGACCTTTTTTTGACTCACGTAAAGTACCCACAGCCACAGAAAGTGGAACCGATTTGTAACCTGAGCATGTTGTGTCGGAAGGAAAATTGAATTTTTATATGTATCCCATTCAAGTTTGGAAACGCTGTCGGCTTTCCAATGCCGTGTTTATGGGAAGAAAACGCAAGCAAATGGCTCTCTATGGGGTTCTGTGAGTCATTTCATTTTGCAAAAGTGTGCGCGTGCATTAAGGTGAGCGGAAAAGCAATCGAACCAAAATGTGCATGTATTAATAATTGTTATGTGAAAGGGGAGGAATGAATAAGAAGACACTCTGGGTATTTTTATTTTCTAAATCACACTTCAAAAATAGAGGCAATCCTGGAGTAAAGAGTGAAAAAACGAATGTATAGTTTTCCTTAATTCTGGCACGCGGAAAACTATTTCTTCACAGGAATGGTAAAAGAGTGTAACATGTATCCCTTACACTATTTTACAGTTCCGTTTATAGCGTTTAAACCAAATTCTTTGATTTACTGTTGCATTTCTTGCATAGAATGGGCTGGAATAAATTGCCCTTGCGGACCATAAGCTATAAAGGGGATAAAAATGATCCACAATTGAAAGTAAAAATATTTCATATTAAGGATAAAGAAAGCACGAGAAACGTATATGAGCGCAAATAACACAATAATGCAGCATACAGCTATTTCTGGGATTCGTTGGAAACCCTTCGTTAGTGCGAGAGAACCCAGAAACCAGAAGTTTGGAAGAGGAATAGACGCAAATAGAAGAAAGAGAGGGATTACGAATACACGATCTGGATTAGGAGCTCACTTGAGGAAGCCAATCAGAAATCAGAATAAACGATATCCAGTCAATCCAAAATGAGCAGTCTGGGTCTTCAACACACAAGATTGGCGTACGCCAAAGTACAACAAGAGTATTCTGACAAGTCGAGTCAAGTCGGAAAAAAGAGACCCAACAAAACGAAAAATAGGTTAAAACAAAACCTAAGAACCCTAAAGGTTAAGAAAATGGAACGAAGAAAATGAATATATTTGCAGACCACTGACAACGATCAAGTACTGGTCATTAACTTAATTACTGGAATTTTTCTGAATATAAAAGGCTTCAAGGAAGTTAAGATCATAGATCGACGCGCATATTTGTGATCCTTCAAAACGGAGGGCAAATGAATAGCAATGCTGTTGCACAGAATAACTTATTTGGAATGACACTGAATGGGCACATTTTCTGTTCATTGGATGACGTAACGTATTTTTTAAAATACGAAATAATCTTGGGACCAGCTAATCCTAGAGTAATGGGATGGGCCATTTTCTTTTTATCGTAAAAATTACGTATAAAACAAAATGTTTATCCATACATTTGAGCATACGTAGTCTTTTATTTTAGATTTTGACGATTTTTGCAAGACATTTTTCAAAAGCAGGCAATTTTTGATTTCCAAATCGTACCAAAATCTAATCAACACCAGCATAACTCACAAATGACTTCCTTTGGTTTTCCTGGTCTTTGGCTGTCTACCCATTTTTGCCCATTGTCTACAATTTTTGCGAGCCATTTAGCAAAAAAAAGCCAGCTCTTTTCTCCCGAATCATAGCAAAATCTAATCAGCAGCACATAAGTGACTTACCTAAAAAATGTTATGGCATTGGGTCCATTAACTTTTAAATTCGAGTGAATACATGCATTGCACAGATAGACAGACATATGCACACACCCACACTCACAAACACACACAGACGTCATACTAAATATTGTTTTTTTGTATTCTCGTATTCAAGAGGTCCTAAAACGTGTAGGTCCGTTAAAAACTCAGGTTGCGATTTTCGACACGATTCCGATACTTTCCCTATACATTACCGTGTATTGTAAGGAAAGTAAAAAGAAATTTTATTATTTTGATAGCCCTTAAAATGCCTTTCTAAATTGTCCTTTAAAAACCTTTTAGATAGCCCTTTAAAAGCCATATCAAATCTTAAAAATTAATTTTGTCAGATTGCTTTTTAACACTTTACAACATAGTTGAAAAGTGTTTATGACTTTGTTCATTCTGTCTGTCTGTCTGTCCGTTAGCACAATAACTGCCATAAAACTGACGATATTTATATAAAGAGATCACGTGACCTACTTCAAAATAAAATATGGCGTCCATCTTATGTCAAAATAGTGATTTTTAAAGTTCCTATTCATATTGAGTGTTGTATCCGTCCTAAAACCGCTTTATTTTTTATTAAATTCTGTGCATCTACATACTGAAACAACGCAATGACAATATATTTGAGTTTAAATGATCATCCAACTTTGATTATTTCTACAACGAAACCTAATTTTCACTTATAGAGAATGTAAACAGCAAAAGATACAGAATGTGTTGTAGAAGAATAGCTGCATTCCTTTAACGCAAAATTATTTAGCTCATGGAGTGTGCAATACAGCTGATATTAATGACACATTCATTGGTTTTACACAGAGAAGAATACTATTTTTTCGATGAAGTTTTAACCATAGAGTAAAATTACTTATACCTCCATGTCTTTAAATAAAAGTCTTTAAATAAAATAAATTATTATAGTATTGTGATGAAATAAAGGAATGGAAAAAAGTTTATGAAAGAAAAGCTTTTAACGAAAACGCTTTTATACAGAGCCAGGCGATTTATATTTCGATGACGTTATTTGAATAAATTCATTTGCTTTCGATGAAGTTTTCAAATATAATAAATTATTGTAGTATTATGATAATTTAAAAAATATTACCGAGGACTGTATCTGTTGTGATACAACTGTTTCTTAGATACATAATTAATGATATGATATCAATTTACAGCTGGATCACCACACTGATTAGGATCGGACACTCACATGCAATTAAAAAGAATGGAGAATGCTTCATTAGAATTATATAAATTAATGGAATGGGAGCATATAGTGGGAAAATAATTTTGAATATCAATAATAATTGCGTTGTGAATATTAATAAATTATATTCACCATCTTTGTATGTTAGCGCCTAAAATCACCAATACATAAAAGATTTAATTACATGTTAGATTAATGTCTCCCTAATTCCTTACCTGGAATCTGAATCTAAGATTCAAGGTATATAAAATAATAATATAAATTATGTCAAGTATTTTTCTTGTCATCAGTGCAACATAAAAGAAATGTCCCTTAATATGTTGGGTAGAAGTCAATTTCTCTCTAAAAATAAATAGCAAAAAAATGAAAAAGAAAATCTTCTTTATTGAGGTTATATTTAAAAAAAAATGGTTGGTTATTTTTATAGTTGATAATTCATATTTTTCTCAAAAGAACACTATCAGATAAGTATTTTGTACCACGATAATAAAATCTCATATTTTGTTGCAGAAGAATTTCAATAGTTAAGTATTCATTTTTCACTCAAAAGAATACTATCACCTGTTTGAATCAGATTTATGCATTTTCAAATCATGAATCAGATCTATGAAATTTATCACTTAACAGAATGATTGTTTTGAATTAAATATTGACACAAGCTCAGATCACTGATAATATAATATTCGCTCAATGAACAGATATTTTACTTAACAACACTGTAAAAAGGATTGCATCATCCATAAATTGAATGTTTCATTTTCTAAAAAAAATAATGCGGTACTTCTTGAAAAAACATTCCTTTCTTAAGATTTTAACCATTCACGCATCATTAGAATAAAACATTCTTATAGATCCATGATGATATTAAATCCATACAAAATCACAAAACAATGTAGAAAAAAAAATGGCTTGGACAAGGGCAGCCCTGTCCGGAACACAACCTATTTCAGCCAGAAATTTCAGAAGAAGAGTGAATCAGTGTTATTCACGTAAAGAAATCCTCCCGCCTAACTTGGCACGCTGTGATTGGCTGAAAAGTCACACACTCAGTTGCCACCGGCCGTCCAAATGGTTGCTCATGTCCCTTGGATGAGTCGGACGGTCTGGGTCTTCTACACTCAGTTGCCAAGCCATAAAATCTAAACTCTCGCTCAACCAGGGAGGTTAAAGAGTAAGTGCTAGATGATTATTTTAGGTTACAGAATCTGCACAACTTATCGTGAAACCAATACGATACTTATTTAATATTAATGTAGAGTTTTAATGGAAGATTCTAATAAAATAATTTTGAATAATAAAATTTGAAATAAAATAAATTTAGAATAATAAATTAAAGATAAAATTTAAATAATTAAAATTAAAATAGTAAAAAGTATTTAATGAAATATAAAAAATGTTAATTTTGAATAATAAAATAATAACGTGTTGTGACGTGTAAGAACAGTATCGCATTTTAGAGATGTTTATACCAAGCAATTTACATTTTAATGCTGTCATTTGAATGAAGTTCATTTTTTTCCGATGAAGTTTTAAGTTTTCAAATATAATAAATTAATATAGTATTGAGATAATTTTAAAATATTATCGAGGAATGTATCGTATTTTAGAGGTGTTTAAATAAAATTGCATTGAAGTTGGAAAGTGTTTCATAATCAATATTTTATGCATGATTGATCTTTCTTGCTATCGATAATCCGCTGTGTTTAAATTGCAGCAACAAATGTTTTCGAATGACTTCATTATTTTTTATATAGTCACTATATAATCTACCTGATAGAATTAGGGATGGATTTTGCAACACAATTAAAAAATAAAAAGTTAAAAATGAAAATATAAAAAAGAAAGTGAGAGAATAAAAAAAAATTCTGAGTTTTTGTATAGATATGTCTGTTTTATTTTTTTTCTTTTAAACTGATTCATTCATTGTAAAAGAAATCCCTTCTATAAAATTCCCATTGTATAAGAAAAATTGTTACAGAATATTGAAAACTGAATAGCTCAAGATTTTGAAATTGTTTAAAAATGTTAAAATGAAAAATTTTAAATTTGTACACAGAATATTCTATGATTTTTCTTATTAAAATCATTTTTAATAACAATCTTCAGTAACAGCTGTAAAAGATAAATGAAAATACTGAAAGTGCACGATTGGTAGAATCTAAGTATATACAATTCTAGGAAATTGCTTCTAAAGGGATTTATGAATTAGGATTTATAAGATGTGTTTCCTAACAGGGAGAATGTTATTTTTTCTTTTTGTAATAAACAAATTCCAATCTCTCTTTGGAGATTATGGTAAATATATTCAATTAACTTTAAAAATGCTAGAAATTAATTGTTTTGCACTATTGAGAAATTTTACAGTATTTATAAAACAAATCCATTCCAACTTAACCTCACTTTTATTTTGAATTTTTTGTCTTACCAAACACTTTCAGTTTTTGTTTTGATAAATGGCTTCTCTATTGCTGTACGAAAGCATTTTATTCCTCCCCACTCCTCCCTCTTCTCACTTTCACAGTCTCACCGAAAGCAAAACCTGCCAAAATATTTTGAATTTTCCATTCTGCAATGAAGAATGTTTCAAAATGAATTGAATTTTTATATGAACCCTTTTCGTTTGAAACAGTTTGAAACTTTGAGGGAAAAAGTTGATTTCATAGTAAAACAACTATTACAAAAGCCAATCTCTATATAGTTTTAGGACATTTGGAACAAAAGTTTAAAAGTTCTTTTGCTTTCGTCGAATGCCTATATGGCCAAAAGCTCTCTATTTTTAAAAGATCATTTTTTAAGTCGTACCGTTTTTGAATAAAGAATTTTGTTAATTTTATCGTTTGGAAATAGTTTATGGCGAACCCATTAGCCTGGTGGTTCAGAAAATCTATTTATTTTCAATGAAAAGAGTAATACGACTTTTTAGAAGAGGTTGATTTAGATATTCAAACTATTTTTCAAAGTATTCAACATTTTCATGTTGTATATTGTAAAGAGCCTTGCTGCCCTAACAGAGAATCGAACCGTGGATCTCCGAACTGGCCAGCCGACGATCTCCCGTTGGGCTACTAGGAGGAAATGGCAAGCTCTTATCTTCGAAGTGGACTCTGCATTCTCCACCCTCTAATGTCAGATGGGCGAGCCATTGACAATCTAACTGACCACCTCCTGCTATTTTTACCTGTTAGCCTTTTGCTACTTCTATTTTTACCTCAGATTAGTATCTTGCGTGGCCGTCATCCTCTCAATTTGAAATCGATACTCCATTTTCCAGTGAATCTGTAATATTCGTTCTGAGGTCGCTTTGGGACCGCAATATCTTTGCACTCACCTACAAGGTTGATTTGTTCGGGCTCCATTGCAAAGAGCCTTGCTTCCCCAACCGGGAATCCAACTGTGGATCTCCGAACTGGCCAGCCGACTCTCACCCGTTGAGCTACTGGGAAGAAATTGCAAGCTCTTATTGTGGAAGTGAACTCCGAAATATATGAAAATATATACTTCAATACATTTACTTGAAGCCTAGTCCGAGAGAAGGGCCTCTGTCCTTTCTTCAGAATCGCCAATTATGCGATTTTTTTATCGTTATTCCTTGATGTAACGAGTAAACGGGGTTATTGGATGCACCTTGTGAAGATTGTGTGCATTGTGCATCCGTGGCCAAGATGCGCTCATTTCTTTCTTAATGCTACGACACTATTTTGTGGTGGACACTCATGTCTTCTTTTTACTTTCCCTGCAATAACATGCTAATATATAGGGAAGGTATTAGAATCATGCCGAAAATCGCAACTCGAATTTTCGACGGATCGACACGTTTCGGGACCTCTAGAATACGAAAAATCTATTTTCAGTGTGACGTCTGTGTGGGTGTGTCTGTCTGTGCAATGTATGTATCCACTGTAACTTAAAAACGAATGGACCCCATTTCAGAAAATTGGGTAGGTAAGTCACTTGTGTGTGGCCCTGGTGCTGATTCGTTTTGGGATTCGAGATAAAATAACCCGGGGTTTTTTTGCGAAAAGGCCCGCAAAAATGGGCTGTGTCCACTCTCGTTGGAAAACTGAATTATCAAATTTTGCAAAATTGGGTAGATAAGTCACTTGTGGGTTACTTTGGTGTTGATGAGATTTTTGTACGATTCGGAAAAAATAATGTTAACTATTTCTGCGAAATGGCCCGCAAATATCGTCCAAATCTAAAATAAAAAACTACTTATGCTCCAATGCATCCATGAAATGCTCGTTTTATACGTCATGATTAACGATGAAAAGAATAAGACCCACCCCATTACACTAGGAGGAGCCATTCTAGAGAAATTTTAGGGGAAATCCATGTGCTACCCACATCTCACAATTTTTTTTTCTCTCAACTATTTTGACATTTTGGGACATTATTCCTTAAAAGAAACCTCCTTTTTGGTATGTACAAAATTTTCAAACGGTATTATTTTTCAACTTTTTTCCAATTTATAGTCAATATTAAAGAGAAGCTATGGAATGAGGGTCAACATCCAACTCTGATTTGACGTGGACGGTCAGTCACTATCCTTCGTCGAGGCATTCAAAATTTCATCTTTTCACAAGCACGGTATCCCGCGAAAGAATCTACTGATATTTAAGGAAAACAGAAAACGAAAAGAAGTGTATTTATTTTAAGGTATTGAGGGCTTTTGTGTATGATATTTCTCGAACAAATGAGAATGAAATTCGACTTGTTAGCAAACTGAGTAAGTTCGAATCTTGCAGCTGAAAACCAGAAGGTCTATTTATTTTGTTTAGGATGTTTGTTTAGGGGGGGGGGGGTAACTTTATTTTAGGAACATTTAAAAAGCGTTATAAAACAAATAGGTAGAAAAATATTTTTAAAAATAGTCACTTTATGCGATTATTTATTTATAGTTAAAATATATATAACGTCATTTATAGGACGTTGACAGGCATTATTTTCTGATGAGGGGTACTTTATATGGCTGTCTGGGTAAGAGCATTGTTTTTGGATAAGAACCATCGTTTATATATATGTGCTTCATAAGTACTTTTAACAATAATGAATAGACAGTGCTCAGGAATCAACACGAGCCGTTGTCGAAATATTCATCTTCTCACGGGCACCGCAGTACCTAACGAAAGAATGAGAGATTTCCATGAAATTGGATAGGCTCGAGTCAAAAGGAGGAAGATAGCTCATTGATTTTCAGCGTCCCTGAGTCCCTGAAGTTCTCTTATGGAGGTTATTATTTCCCCACCGGTAACTAAAATAGTTAATCTCTTGAACACGATACAGATGATTCACTTCCCATTTTCTTGACCAGCATCCCAAGAGATAAGTCACGATTTCATAATAGGCTTTCAATCCCCCTCCCCCCATGCAAAAATAATGAATAGATGTTGTGATTATTTTCTTTTGATATATATTCAGTTAATAATTGTTAATGGTTATGGCCAGTATCCTCTGGAATAGAGGATGTATTTT
This sequence comes from Amaurobius ferox, assembly GCA_951213105.1. NCBI lineage: Eukaryota > Metazoa > Arthropoda > Arachnida > Araneae > Amaurobiidae > Amaurobius > Amaurobius ferox. Next base: position 149,461,775 of record OX578143.1, read on the forward strand.
CGGGATATAAGAATGAACATTAATTTTTTGATCACTCACGGCACCCGTGAACGTTGTCGAGAGCCTTGCTGCCCCATCTGGTAATCGAACCCTGGATCTCCGAACTGGCCATCCGACTCTCTACCGTTGAGCTACTGGGACGAAATGGCAAGCTCTTATTGTCAAAGTGAACTCTTCACAGTATTCTCTGGAATCAAGAATGCATTTTCAGAATGACCATTCATTTCTTACCAAGTTTCTTGCCAAGTACTTTCATTTCTTGACCAAGTCAAAAAAAAAAATTGACATTCACTGCTCCACTCATTCACGAAGCAGAAGATTCCATTCTCAAGACACTGACTATGGTTCACTCCCAATCATTTCTAACTAACAGGTTATACCCTCTGGGGGAACCTAACTCGTGAGATTCTAAACCCATCTACAAAATTCGACCCTTTTCCAGAACACGCCAAATGACATATTGGGCGATGCGTCGTCAAGGTCAAATGACCCGAACATGGAGGTCATATTAAGAAAATGTCCATATCGTTTGAGATAATCATTCAGTCATATGAAGACAATCATGTGATAAAAGAAAATAGTCCTGCACTGTAGGCAAAAATCCTAAAACATGTATTTAAATTGTCGATAATTTAAATAAATGATGAGCGCAAGCACTGAAACAATTAAGAAAAGAATTCCTGCGTATTCGAAGTTATTATACCTTTCAATTTATATTAATTATCTCCCTATGTTCTGTAGTCTGATTTGCAACTATGAGAAAAACCGGATCATTAGGGAACCCTTCCTTCAAAAATAATCAAAAATACTAAATATCGGCTCGTCAGCTAACACGGGTGAAGCTGACGTTATCGTGGTTATTGCTATTATTGGGAGAGTTTAACAGACTTATATAGCTATATATAGTATATATACCTCGGTTTATCTGCCTATCTATCTCTGGACAATGCTGCTACAAAATGTTGCCAAACGTGTTTCAATCACGGATAAGCACTTCATGAAATCTGGGGCTTTACATAGCGGATGACATCAGATACTGAAACTGAGACCATGATGTTCTTTTATTTCTTATCATTTTATAAATGTCTATGTGCGATGTGCGACTCAACTCGGAAAACAAACTCAACCAAAGTAGAAAACTTTCTTGCGTGTTTTCTGTTTAATACTTATAGGGCAGAATCTATCTTACTAGTCTCACTAGTGTTTAGATAATATTTGACACCACGTGTGCCAGTCATGCGATCTGTTTGATGATGTTCTCTGTCGAGGAAGAGGGAGCCATCTCGACACTGAATCTGCGTCACTCATTCCTGAAGTGACGAGGGGTCACTGCTAATGACTACTCCTTTCTGTTGTGTCCACTGCGACTACTTTGATAGCGTCCACTTTGCTTACAATAAGGATACCTCGTCGAAGCATTATGGCATTTTCATGCCGTCGAACATCTCGGCCCCCGGCCGCATGGGACTGCTCCCCATGATCGTACTCGACGACCACTATTTCAAAATAGTTTGATAGGAACATCGAGTTCTCCATCTATAGCAGTTCCTGTTCAGCAAAACAGGTTGCTTTATCTGATGAACATGCATCCTCCGGCGATGGCAGTTCGCGTGCAGCAAAGCAATTTGCTTTGTTTCATGATCTATGCAGATATGAAAGATGCAAGCAATACTTTCTCTGTACAGTGGCATAAGATTGCACACGCCAGGATCCAAAGAGACTAAATGTCATGAATTTATTGTAGTCTTCTTAAAATATTTTATTGAATTCGTCATGGCCGATTGTTATCTGTCAGCTTCTTGGATGGCTTTTTTAACATACGTCCGACGCCCTAAAGGTCTAAAATTGGGTAAAAGGCTTGAGTGGAGGAGATGTGCGGCTGTAATTCATTATGGTTATAACATAGGTTGTCACTATCTATAGAATTGTCACTACATATAATGGTCACTACAGGGTGCCCACTTATATCCGTTACACATCCATTAACTTCTAAACCGTGGCAGCTTAGGCCATAAAGTTGGTGTCTAGGTATAGTAAAAAGGCTCTGCGCTACTCGATGAGATAACTTACAACGCCATCTCTCGGCAAATTTTGGAATGAGCGGTCCTATGTCGTAAACGGTGAAAGATACGTGAAAAAAGTCAATTAGAAAGTTGTAGAGCATTCTCGATTTAGTACGAAAAGATACCTTGCGCACATTAATACTCAAAACAGAATGCAAAAAAATGAACATTTGTTTGGTCACGATTTCGAAAATTGTCATGTCATAAAGAGTAAAAGAAAGAAACTGAGACACTTTCCTGTCTTCAGGATCATTTATTTACAATAGTATATTGTTCAAAATGCTCTCCGTTAGCTACTATACACATTTGCACTCTGGACTGGATTTCTCTCTGCACATTGTGCAACATGGCAGGTGTTACGGACGCACAAACATCAGTAATGCGTCGTCGAAGATCCTGCAATGTTGGCGGAGGGGTCGCATATACCTGCCCTTTTATATGTTCCCGTAAGAAGAAGTACAGTGGGGTCAAGTCAGGTGAGCGCGGGGGCCACTCGACGGAACCACCCTATCCGATGACTTGATTCTGGAATGTCTCTATTAGGTACTGCTGAACGTTTGAAATCTTATGCGGAGGTGCGCCGTCATGTTGGAACCATACATTTAGGAGTTGGTGCAACGGTAGATTCTCAACAAAGTCGGTCATTACATCCTGCAGAAGCTGCAAGTACCGTTGTCCCGTTAACGTGCCCTCGTAAAATACTGGTCCAATGAGCCTGTCATTAAAAATTCCGCACCATACGTTAATCGAATAGCGTTGTTGATGTCGAACTTCGACGGCATATCTCGGATTTTATAGCGACCAAGTATGAACGTTCTGTCTATTAAACATTCCGTTCCTTGAAAAACATGCCTCATCCGTCCATATTATGTCTACCAGGAATGTTGGGTGAATCTCTAAGTTATTCATCACAAAGTTGCACCACGTGTAAAGTCTCTCAGCATCTCTTGGCAGCAATCCCTGCACAGGTGTGGATCGGTATGGATGAGCACCTGATTCATTTTCCAGGCTAGGCTTTTTGAGAGGCCACAATTTTCACTGATCATTATTGTGCTGCTCTGAGGATGTGCGAGAGCGTATGCTAGCACATCTTCAGGTTACACTTTGCGTCCTATATTACGAGGTGTACGAATTCGAGGTCGGCTGGTCACGCAGTCCGTCTCCTTTAAACGTTTTACAACTTTTAGGATGGTCTGCCGTGTAGGATGCGGGTCTTGAAGGAAACGTTCACGATACAGCCTTGCAGCTCGCAACATCTCGCAATACTCGTTATTGCCAAATTTTGCCATAACTCTCCGCTTTAACTTACAACCCAGCAGAAACATCATTTTTATAGTAATAGTCTCTGGTGAACAGGTATGACGTTCCATCCTCATTTGTATAATACATGAGATCCATGTGATTTTTATACCAGATATGGTTGAGTTGAGCTGTGTGTTTGGAAAGACGATTTTGCAAGATTAGCAGAAAGTTTTCATGGTTTGTAAAGACATTCAGTAAAACACGCAACCGGTGGGGACAGAACCATGGTCCTCATGAATGCGAATTACGTGCTTTTCCCCTGCGCCGCAAGACAGGTTCGTATTTAGTCCGTAAGGTGGTTTTTTTCGCTTCGTTTCACAATCAAACAAATGTTCATTTTGTATTCTGTTTTGAGTATTAATGTGCACAAGGTACTAAATCGTGAGTGCTCTACAACTTTCTTATTGACCTTTTTCACGTATCTTTCACCGTTTACGTGAAAGGACCGCTCATTCCAAAATTTGCCGATAGATGGCGTTGCAAGTTATCTCATCGAGTAGCGCATAGTCTTTTTACTATACCTAGACACCAACTTTATGGCCTAAGCTGTCACCGTTTAGAAGTTAAGGGGGGGGGGGGGGGGGGGTAACGGATATAGGTGGGCATCCTGTATATATGTGTCTAATGCGTTCTTATCATTTCAAACCCCTGAGAACACCTCGCCCTCAGTTAACGGCTAGATCCTTGCACACTTATTGACTGCTGTACAGAACCTGCCGGAACTTTTATTTGGAAAATATATATCAGAAAGTATTCGATATAGGTTTAGGAGTCCGTTAAACGTGCTTTTTACTCAAAATCTCGAATTCGAGCATTTTGACGTAAAAAAATACTTTATACAGTACTATGCAGACGTAAGGACGAATTTCGTTAAAAGCGCCTCCAAACTATTTATTATTTATCATTGAAACTAGAAGCATTTTTCGCTACACCGCAGAGTTGTACCTCAATCTATTCTATTTTATACAAATTTGACTTTTATTTGAAATTTTCCGGGGCTCTCTTTCATTTTTTTTTTGTTTGGATAAATGGTTTCTGGCTTGGTACACGACTTGACCTCCCCCCTCTCTCACTTCTGTGAAGCGCCCATAACCGAGCCATTTTCTACTTGTAATTTCGCAATAAAGTATGTTATGTTGCGACGGAAATCGAATTTTTATTTGAACCTCTTCGCTCTTTTCGTTCGAAACCATTTTCAGACTCTCGAACAGCAGTCTTCGTGTTTATGAGAAAGTAATCTTCTTACGGCTGGGGAGAAACGTTCTTTCTGTAGAATTTGCAAGACCCAAATAAGCATTTTCTTCTTTCCACATCACCTGCTTTGCCATTTGTCATTTGCCACCTGTCTGTGTAACAAACACAGTGAATAGCAACTTTCTTACTTTTCTTGCAATGCATGGTAATGTATCAGGAAAAGTATTGGAATCGTGTTAAAAATAGAACTTGCCTTTTTTAACACTTTACAATAGAGTTGAAAAGTTATTATGGCTTTGTTCATTCTATCTGTCTGTTCTTTCGCACAATAACTGCCGTAAACATGTCTTTATCAAAATGAAATGTTAGTATGCTGTTGGGACGGTCTGTGGGACATATGTAAATGAATAATATCACCCAAAAGTTTTGGACTGAACCCGGATTGAAAAAATGAAGTACATTGAACACTATGGGACCTAATAGTTCAAACATTTTTTAAGCAAAGTGAAAATTCGCAAATTGCTTCGAAAATTTTAGAAAATATTCAAATTGCTCATTAAAATATATATAAAAAATTCAGCCAAATAGGTTCGATCGTTTTTTAAATAAAAATTTAAATAATAATAACACCCATATAATGGGATGAGATCAAGTGACCCACTTCAAAATCAAATAGGGAATTCATATCTTTCCCAGTATCAAACTCGTGATTTTAAAAATTGTTTTAAATTTATATTAACTGTTGCATCCGTCCAAAAGCCGCTTTATTTTTGCATATTTTCTGCGCATGTATATTCTGCGCCCACGCTATTACAATAATTTTGAGTTTAAATGACTATCCAACTTTGATTATTTCTACAACGAAGCCTAACTTTAATGTAGCCTAACTTTAATTGTACGCCTAACTTTAATTGAACTAAGCCTAACTTTAATTGTAAGATGAGCCGTATAAGAAAGAATAGCTGAATTTTTTTCACGCAAAATTCACACAAAATTCTGGAGTCTGGAATAAAAATGTACGAATGAAATACTCACGGCTTTTACATAGAGAGCCAAACGATTTGTATTTCGATGACGTCATTTGAATCAAGTTCATTTTTTGGACGAAATTGTAAGTTTTCAACCATAATAAATGATTGTCTGCGATTATTTAAATATGTCAGCGCCGAAAAAATAGATCGCATTTTAGAGATGTTTAAATAAAATTGTATTTGAGTTGGAAAATCAATGCATAATTGATCAATATTGTTTTTCAATTGAGTCTCAGAAATGATATGTATACACTCTAGCGAAATACTAATGGATTCAATGTAATAGAAATGACTAAATAAGTCACTTATGGGTATCCCTATTGCTGATTCGATTGGATGCGATTCGAAATAAAAGAAACTGACATTTTGCGAAATTGTCAGCAAAAATCGCATGTATACAGTCGAGCTCAGAAACTAATTTACATAAAATTGGGTAGGTAAGTCACTTGCGAGTGACTCTGGTGCTGATTCATTTTTGTCACGATTTGGAAAAAGAATCTGCCTCTTTTTACTCGCCAAAAAATCGTAAGTTAAAGACTACGTATGCTCAAACGTATCCATTAAATGCTTGTTTTAAAAATAAATTTTGACAATAAAAAGAGTAAGACCCACTCCCTTACTCTAGAACTAGCCATGCTCAAGAGATTTTTGATTTTTTTCATATTTGCTACAAACGGAAGAAAAAGAGTCCCGTTACCGAATAAAGACGAAAATTAATTAAAAAACGCTCATTTAGAGTCATTTCAAATAATGATGCGTGTTAGTATATACCAATAAACTCAATTTACTGAATGATTCAATAAAGAAGAGGAAATGATTTTGAGTCTCTAGGGAAAGTCATCTGCTACCCACATCACATTTTTTTTTCTTACTATATCCCGTAATTTGGCAGTTATCTGTGTAACGCTGAATTACAAACACGATACACGGACACTTATTTGTCTTTCTTCTCTTAGAAATTTTTACCTACACGAATTCTTATTCACTTTACGTTACCGTTCTTTGTATGTTCGTTCAACATCTTTGGAGGCTGGTTCTTGACTCCCAGAGGACACAGGAAACTGAAAACCGGCACACACTCTTTCATCTCAAAGGCCAGTTTTATCTATCTAATTTTCATATGATTACGCGTCATGACAGTTTTATGACGAACTATGTATAAAATAGTTAGCTATAGGTTTGTATACCAATGGCGTCAAAATTTAGAAAAGAACGGAAATTTAGAACGGAATAAAAATTGAAACAAGAAATGAAAGCTAAATTAAGAAATAAAATGATAACAATAAATTCACTGGAGTGTAGCTCAACTCGACTTTCTCAGACCAGTACCCACTTTTAAACTTTTTTTGCGAAATTTCTAAAAAGAAAACAAGATAAATCTGTATCCCTGTTCTAAATGATCACAATTATTATGTGTTATCCATCATTTGAATGCGCTTTCATGGATATAAAGTTTAATGATTTATATCCTCGGGGATTTCCCCAAAGGGAGAGATAATGGCATCACCAACACAAAAATCGTATTGTGGTTACTTTTCACTCTACATTGAAATAATCAAGTTTCATGATCCTTGATTCGTAAATATTTCTGCATTATTTTGTCACAATTTGCTCTCTATTGCCATGCTTAGAAAATATAAAATTTCGAAATTTTCGTTCGAATTATAAAAAAAAAATTGTATCTAGTTCAAGATTATTTTGTTAAAAAAGCCGAATATAAAGTTTCGTGAAGATATGAGTGGCAGCTAGCAGCTATCGTGCATACAAGAAATGGACGCCAGACAAACAGAGATAGACATCCCTCCAAAAATAGTTGGAACGTGTTCAGGGGATTCTAAAAATAAATTAGCATCCAAATCTTAAAAGCGAAAATTTTCGTGAAAACAATCCTTTCTCAAAACTACGTATGGCAAAGTAATTCCCCTTACACAAGAGGGGCGTATGGAAATGCAGAAGAAAAATTTGAATCCAATGCGAGATGGAACACAAAGTCAGACTGAATTCAAAACAATATTTTATAAACCTTAGTAATATTCAAAAGAGGTGTTATGCGAAATGATCGTTCATTTTCCTACACCCCTCAATAGGGTTCAATTTCGTGTCAGGTCCAGAGTACCTTGTCGAATGATCCTAACTCTCCTTTAAATCACACGTACATCTTTTTATTCATAGTGAATGACGTCATCCAAATATAAATCGTCTGGTTCTCTATGTAAAAGCGGTGAATATTTCATCCATACACTTTCATTCCAGACTCCAGAGATAAATAACTGTGCGTGAAAAAATGTCAACAATTCTTATACAACTCATGTACAATGGCTTGCTTGCGTTCTGCGTCCATTAAAATCAGTCTTCGTCTTTGAAATAATTAAAGTTTGATAATCATTTAAACTCAAAATTGAGCCGGCCATGCGGTGAAGTGGATAGCGTCTTCGACTGCTGTCTAGTGGGCTCTGGTTCGAATCCCGAGTAAGGCATGGATGTTTATTGAGGCAGGTCAGTCTTCCGCCTTCTGGGTCCTCATCTAAATGTGAAGCTGCACCCCCTCCGATCTTCGTCAGTGATGCTTGTTTGTAATAGTCTTTGTTCTCTTGTCTTGTGTGTCTTTCTTCGTTCTTTCCTGCGTCACTGATTCTGTATCGGCTGTACCGAAACAGGAGGTCATTAGAAACAACAACAATAACTCAAAATTGAATGGGCGCAGAATAGAGATGCACAGAAAATACGCAAAAATAAAGCGGTTTTAGGAAGGATGCAACACTCAATATAAATATAAAAGAACTTTAAAAATCACGATTGTAACACTCTGAAAACAGATGGATGCCCCATTTTATTTTGAAGTGGGTCACCTAATCTCTTCCGATTATATGGGTCCCATTAGTATTTTAAATTTTATTTAAAATACTACCGAACCTTTTTTGCTGAAGTTTTTTTTTATATATTCTATGAGATCATTTGAATATTTCCTAAACTTTTCGAAGCCATTTGCGAATTATAACGTTGCTTAGAAACTGTTTGAAAAATGAGGTCCCATAGGGTTCTTTGTATTTCATTTTTTCCACCTAGATTTAATCCAAAACTAATTGGGTGATATTATTCATTTATATTCCCATATATGTTCCACATACCGTCTCAAGAACATACTAAAATTTTATCTTGATAAAGTCATTTTTACGCCAGTGATCGTGCGAACGGACAGATAGACATAAGGAACAACACTTTTCAACTATATTGTAAGGTGTTAAAAATGGACAATCCATAAAGGGGGCTCTCTGTGATTCAAAGGAATGTTAGAATTGAGACCTAAACGCACTGCTCCAACTGGGCGCATACCGTTTTGAGATGTCATAGCTTGTTTGAAAGGAAGATTTTGTGTTTTGCACTTGGCGGGAAGGTTTTCCTTGCATTGAAAGGGTGTTTTTGTGAGATACGAATTATCAGAGGAAGTTAATAATGTATCAAAGGAAAGTGTGAGTGATCGGAGGAAGTCTTTCGGATTGGGTAACACGAAAAGGAAATAAAACTCGACTTAAAAAAATGATTTGGATTCAAAACAAATAACTTGGAAATTAAAGGGTGCTATCGGTATTGTTACGAAACGTCTCTAGAATCGTGGGTGTTTACACAGGATACAAGAACGAGTCCAAGTATATGGTTAACTTACGTTTATTCACAGGAACAATATACAATCAAACAGCACTTAAATGCTACTCTTATTTCACTGAATAACCGATAATATTCTCAAAATGTTAACGAACGTTTTTTCACAAAACAGCAGCTAGGGCGCGGTAGCCCAGTGGTTAGCGCGCGGCACTCGGCATGGTCGCACTCGGCACTAGTCGCATTGCACTCGGTAGGCCCGGATTCGATTCCAGCCACTACCAAAACGGCCGCCGTGTTCATACGGAGTACGATCGTGTTAAACATTAGGGTCCGTAAGTCCTTCCTAGAGGTTGGTGGTAGGGGAAGGAGGATACGGTCCCTGTGGATGCTTCCCCCACTGGGTTCCGGTCTAAATTGTATGGCATTTCCCGGTCGTCCAAACAGTTATCTTACACCTTTCTGGTAGGTCGGACGATCTGGGTCGTAACAACAACAGAACAGCAGCTACTATTCTGCAAACGTTGACAAAAATCGCAGTCCATTCGTCAACTGAACTCCAACGGAGTGATGAATCCTTTTTATAGTCTCTCTTTAGAAACTTCTGGAAATCTTTTTGTAGAAATTTCCAAAATTATCTAATATCTCGTTGAATAATCGTTTTGGACTCTGTTTCTCGAAGTTTCGGAAAGTCGCCAAGTGTCAACCCTATGGCAACCATAGAGTGACGCCAGTGAAAGAATGCTCGTAACGCTGTCTTCTGGAGGAAACACTCCGATGTTTGGTCAGCGATAGAGACGAAAGGCAAGTCGGGGCACGCCAATGAGACAGTATTACACGTTCACAACAATAGTACAATATTGTTACATTAATAAATCTGTGAATCCCAAATGCAGAAAGTCAAACTTACAAGACATTGAAGTCTAGATGGTAAAAACACGTCGAGAGTGGAAGGAGTTGAACGATTTCGGGTGCTGTCATTTGGGGATGCTCCATGAAAAGTCAACTGAGAGAATCGCAGCAGCAGTGTCTGAAACCGCATGAATGTATGAAAACCGCATGATTGGATTTCCAGATTGAAAGCGAAAAGGCTTGGGTCGATAGCGAAGTCCCGAAAACCTATATGTACTAGTGTATTTTTATTTTCACTTCGTTATAATTATCCTAATCTGACTATAGTCATCTCAACTCGAATAAGCATTAGGAAGGCCTCCAAATGTTTGGGCTGTGGATTTTTTCAATTATAAAGTACAGAACAGTCAATCATATTAACACACAGTCACTTATACTCATTTCACTATTAGAAAACGGATGAAATTGATTTTTGAAAGCTGCCAATAAAAAGCTCCTAAAATGTGGAACATTTCTCGAATTCATTTGTTCAAAATTTCAAATTAAAATTATAACATAACTTTCTGTATGTAATGATATTTTGGGAGAAATCTAAACATTCCCGCGTAGTGAACACGCTCTGTTTGCTAAGAATAATTTTTCTTTAATAGTTACTTTTCAGACCTAACTCAGTACCCAAACTGAAAGAGTTAACAAAGTCCCTCAATCTCAAAATCTTACTTTTGTAATACAGGTTTTGAAAGTTTCAAAATTCCAAAAATTTAAATATATTACGAAAACCTACGATATGCGAATATTAATTAGCTTTCTATCCGATCCGGTTTTCGAGTCATTTTCCCTAAAGCGCGTGGACCTCTTTGGCGACCCCAGAACGACCTGGATAGGTACGGTTCACAGTCCCAAGAACAGAAATGTACCACAAAATACATGCCAAATTTCATATTACCATGAACAGTGGAACAATTAACCAGGGCTCTGAGATTTGAGACGCTACACATGTATAGAACACTACACTGAAAACCTGAAGTTCTTTACAGTAGTAATTGTTTTTATATATTGTAAACAACCTTACAACTCGAACCAGAAATCAAACTACGGATCTCCAAACTGCCAGCCGACCCTCTACAACTACAGGAACGAACCTGCAAACTCTTCTTGTCGAAGTGGACTCTGCATTCTCCACCCTCTAATGTCAGATTGGCGTGTAACTGACAATCTGGCTGGCCACCTCTTGTTGGTTTCCCCTCAGATTAACCTTCTGATGCTATTTTAATTCTCTAGATTAGTTTATCCTGTGGAGTCGTTGTCCTACTGATTTCAAATCGGTGCTCCACATCGCAGAGCCCACTGAATGCGTGCCAGTCGTACTAGGGTCATTTTCAGACGTCCGACATCTTTGCACTAATCTACAGAGTTGATCGGTTCGGGAGTCATTGTAAAGAACCATGTTGTTCCAGCCGTGAATCGAACCACGGATCTTTGAACTGGTCATCCGATTCTCTACCGTTGGGCTATTTGGGGCGGAACGGCAAGCACCTATCCAAAGTGCACTCGCCAATAGGTCGGAAGAATGGATGAAAGTCAAACAAAAGTTTCAAGTGAAATAAATTAATGTAGTTCCGTGACAATTAAAAAACATATCATCGCTGAATGTATAGCATTTTAGAGATGTTTAAATACAATTTCAATCCAGTTGGAAAGTGTTCCATAATCAATGCTTTATGCATGATTGATCTTTCTTATTGTAATATTGTGTAGGGTAAATGAAGAGGAACGAAGTGATCTTACTGGAATTTTTTAATTTGGAAGGATGATCGGTTACAGCAAATCAAATTTCACTTAGATGTTTCTCATAAACATTGTTTTCCCATAAATGTAATCCTTTCCCCTTAAATTTGAAAAAGAAATTCTCATTGATGCGAATTCGCGGTACAACATTTTCTCTTACATTGCAATTAGATCTCATACAAGTTCATGTCAACAGTAGCGAGCCCCATAATTTAAATTTTAAATTCTTCCGAATTTGTAACGCATATTTGAATAAATAAATTAATTAAATGGGACGAAATGGTTATTCTATAACCGTTTTCTGGAAAAGATGCGAGATAAGTTTCTGGATGGCTGCCAATTCGAAACAAGTTTAAAAAAAATAAAATAAAAATATGATGTGGGCAGCACATGACTTTCCTTATATAATGCAATGAATTTACTACTTTTGCAGTAAAAAAAATCTGATGTGGGCAACACATGACTTTCCTCATATAATGAAATGAATTTACTACTTTTACAGTAAAATAAATAGGTTTTTCTTCTAGTAGATACTGTAAATGCTTTATGCTACTCTGTTGTAATTATAATAAAGTAACGTTGCCCGAGCGGATTTTTGCACATGAGTTGCGATCCGTGAGAATCAGCAAACTGAACCAGGAGACATACTTGGATTTTGACACGGCAGACTTATTTTAAACATAACAAGAATTTATTTAAATTTTAACAGTTAAACAATTTTACAGATTAAAAATATTATAGGCGAATGATCCAAGATGACACATCCTGACAATGGATGCTAAGTAAAATTGCATTATCTCAAAGTCTTAATAGACATGTTGCGGAGACGAGAGGGATCTTGATGAAACCCTCGGGGCATTCAAAATGCGACCGTTTGTCGTGGCTGCTCGCCGAGTGAATCATGACGAACAATAAAGTCCGCCGTATATATATTCCACCAAGTTCATTGGCCCCTGGCTGTGGCGTCTTCTTAGGAACTATGAATTTTGAGCCTAAGCTCCACAAGTGACACATTAATGTTTCTCATGTCCCTATATCGACATGTTTATGTCCCCACACTGCCGTTCTTTGGGCGTTAAGCCCTTGTGCTGACACATTCATGATACAACCTCCGTGCAAAGTCTGGGAGATATTTCGTTGGTGTGGGGTCTTTTCCCCGAACTTATACCGCACATAGAGTGCGGGGTCATTGGCATGTAGGTCTCCAGGATATTTTCCCCAGCAGAACCTTACACGCCCCCCCCCCCCAAGAGCGAAACTTTCTGCCTACCCAATAGGCAAATTTCGCCCAAACAAAGTTCTGTCTGGACAAAATAGTTACTGTTATTCACTCCTATGCACTATGAACTTGTTTATATTGAAAATCACAATGTATTGGAAGCACAATTGTCACTGGGTCCCGTTATGAGTCCCGAATCTGTGATGTAGGTGAACACACACACACAAAAAAAACACTTCTGTAGGCACACCCGAGCACTGATATCCGCCGTCGAATGTCCGTAAGTGACCCTCACCCAATCAGTGCTTCTCACCCTCGCGTGAGAGACCCATGCACCTATGGTACATGCCACACTGACATTCATCTGCTCAATTTTCCTACAGAGAATTTACCTAAGCTCACCCAACCTCTACTCCCTATACAAAAATTTCTTAATGCACTATAAAATACTATAAAACTTAGGATATCCAGGACCAAAACAAAAACAAAAAGAGAAAGTTATTTCTCCTACCCCAGTCCTGTCGCTTAGAAGCAATAAACAAAAAAAAATAAAGTAAAACCTACTCCAAGTCACCGCACTGCTTGTGGCAACAAAGAAAAACAAACAAAATCAAAACAAAACAAAAGTAAACAAACAAATGAACACTGTCTCAGCCGGTGTTCAGTCTAGCCCGCTCAGAAAAGAGAGAGCTATTTGACCCACATTTCTAGGATTACCCTACTCCAAATCGGTCCCTAGCTATCCTTTCAGAGCCCCTTCGAATGTTTTCCTTCCTTGCCCGAGTCTCCTGCGCTCGCGATGATCTTTGCTCTCTTCTTTCCCCCTCATCAGCTGTTCGTAACCCTTCACTACCGAGCCTCTCTTTCGAAGTAGCGAAATCTGGGGGGGTCCGGGTTTCGGCCTATCGCATCCCCTTCCTCATGAAAATCCTCCACCCTAGAGGGGTGTAGGGACGACCGTCTCTTTACGAGATAAGCGGGAGAGAATGACCCAATTTCTCCGGCTGCATCCCTGGAAGTAACTTTTCTTGCTGGGTCCCCATGTTTATCCTCCGGAGATTTCATCCGCTCGCTCTCCGTGGTGTCGGTATTCGATACCTCGTCACCTCCCTGCTTTCCTAATAGTTCTTTTATCATCCCCGGTGGTAATATTAAATCGGTGGGAAGTGCCTTGACCACTACGCATCGAATTTCCTGTGGTACCTTTTCTTTCCCCGTTTCATCGACTATGGTCATTGTCACGCTTGTCACTGGGCACCTTTCAGCGGCCCCAAAAGTTCCTTTCACAAAAACTTTCGGCTCACCCTCTAAAGATTTACCCTGCAGGATTTCCTCTCTGATGATGGCCATTTCACTGCCCGTATCGCTTACCGCATTCACCAGGGTCCCCTCGACTCTCACTTGAACCCTCTCTGCCTCAAAACGATGTCCCCCTAATGCATTTTCTGGGTCCCATATCTGTACAAATTCGGCCCGAATTGTACGACCGTTCTCCTCCCTGAATATTTCTTCACGATCCGAATCCTCCAATTCCCTGTTGGGGTTACCCTCTAGCAGTGTTTTCAACTCGGGGGGTATCACCACCTTTTCCGACATATCTTCGGCTATTGCGCAAAGAATTTCCTGGTGTGGCCCGATACTGCTGCTCCCAGTAGGCATGCCCATAGGAATGTTCCTTAAAAGACACTTGACCGGGGGCCCAAAACTGCCTCTTACAAAAATATTGGCTACGCCCTGCCCTTGTCTTTCCTTGACCAAGTCCTTCCTGATCACAGGAATTTCGCTTCCCGAGTCCACCAGAGCCATGACTACTGTCCCGTCCACACTAATGGGAACCCTTTCCCGTTCATACAGGTTTTCCTGGATCGGGCTTTCCGAATTTATGGACCGTAACGCATCCACTCTTGCCACTACTCGTCTGTCACGCGGCGTTCTCGCCTCCTCTTTCCCGATTTCGGGCTTATTTCTTTCCCACTTTTCCTCAAGATCATCTTCCCCTCCTGGATCTCTACTCACGGCCTCCGCGCTCGCAATGCGCGCCGTCTCTCTGGAGCACTGTCGCCCCCCAACTTCGTACCTGGCGCCCCTTTTGGCCCATTTATCTGAGTTCCTTTGAACCCCTGTCCCCTTAGGACCGTACAGTGGGCAGTCTCGTCGTAAGTGCGACGCTGACCCACAACCATAGCAATCGGATCTCTGTTTTTGCTTTCCCGACCCTCCCGCAGAGGTGCGCTCCCTCACTGATCGGTACTCGCCCTTCTCCGGCGTAGCTCCCGGTTCCATTTCCTTCTTGCGGAAATCCCAAAATTCCTCGCGCTCTTGCGGTCCATACGACTTTCCCTTGGCTGCGAAAAACATATCGCACTCTCTTGCCAACTCCTGAGGCTTGAACCACCCAGTTCCTTGTCGTATCCTGACATGCGCCGCTGTCTCCGCATCTAGCGTTTCAAAAATACGGTCAGACACAATCAATTGATTGATCGTTTCCGCATCTTCCGCGTTTCGGACCTCACAATAATGTCCCCACATAGCACTCAGTCTCGAGGCTAGCTGAACAAAGTTCTCGTCCGCATTACGCCGGGTTCTCTTAAAATCCTGTAAACCTGCCTGCGGAGTCGGTTGAAAATGAGCCAGAACCAATTTCTTGATCTCCTCAAAATCCCTAAACTGCTCCGTCTCTAAATGCGTTACAAAGTTCGCAGCTTTGTCTCCCAGTAAATTCAACAGAATTGATCCTCGGGCATCATCCGGGATCTCCTCGCTCTCAAACGACCGCTGTAAACTTTTAAAAAAGTACGCCCATCCCTCTGATTTGGATGGCACTTTCACCGTTAAAAGTTTCACCGTCCTCACCATTTCGTCCAGAGATTTTCGTCTGGGCGAAATTTCCATATCCGTCCCTCCCGCGGGACTCGAACCGCCGTTCTGTGGTGTATGCTGCAAACGGAGACGCTCCAGCTCCACTTCCGTTTCAGCCCTTAGCCTTTCCCGTTCTAGGGTCAGTCTAAAATCCCTCTCTCTCTCCTGAGCCTGAGCTACGAGCTCCCTCTCCTGAGCCTGAGCTGCGAGCTCTCGTTGCTCTACTTCCACTCTTTCCGCCGTAATACCGTTTAGCAGTTCTTTGATCTCCCCCTCTTCGTAATTTTCGCTTGCTAAGATGATGCTTTTAATCTCTCTCATCTTAGCATTCTCTGGCGCCGCCAAATCTAACTCGGAAGCGAGTTTACACAAATCTATTTTCCTTGCTCTCAGTAAAAACGTCATGTTGAAATAAATTAAATTTAGGGCACTAAGTTAATAAAGAAAAATAATATATAAATACATTAATACAGTGAATTTAATTAACCTTTCGAAATAAATGAATAAAATAAAAATGAAACATAAAACTCTTAAAATTGCTTCTAAAATTTCGTCCCGATATTCGCGATCCACATAAAAACAATTCCTAACTGGATCTCTCACACGCTTAGCAAAAAGAACACTGAGTAGTAGGGTTAAAGGGTCACTAACCTTTTGTCTTTCTGGGGGATCCAGGATCAGCTCTGCCTTCTGTACTGACGATGGGTCGGTCTTTCTGCCGGGTAGATTCCTTCTCCGTGCCGTTCCACTTTCCGTAGTTCGTTCGCTTGAATCTCACCGTACTGCCACCATTGTAAATGCTTTATGCTACTCTGTTGTAATTATAATAAAGTAACGTTGCCCGAGCGGATTTTTGCACATGAGTTGCGATCCGTGAGAATCAGCAAACTGAACCAGGAGACATACTTGGATTTTGACACGGCAGACTTATTTTAAACATAACAAGAATTTATTTAAATTTTAACAGTTAAACAATTTTACAGATTAAAAATATTATAGGCGAATGATCCAAGATGACACATCCTGACAATGGATGCTAAGTAAAATTGCATTATCTCAAAGTCTTAATAGACATGTTGCGGAGACGAGAGGGATCTTGATGAAACCCTCGGGGCATTCAAAATGCGACCGTTTGTCGTGGCTGCTCGCCGAGTGAATCATGACGAACAATAAAGTCCGCCGTATATATATTCCACCAAGTTCATTGGCCCCTGGCTGTGGCGTCTTCTTAGGAACTATGAATTTTGAGCCTAAGCTCCACAAGTGACACATTAATGTTTCTCATGTCCCTATATCGACATGTTTATGTCCCCACACTGCCGTTCTTTGGGCGTTAAGCCCTTGTGCTGACACATTCATGATACAACCTCCGTGCAAAGTCTGGGAGATATTTCGTTGGTGTGGGGTCTTTTCCCCGAACTTATACCGCACATAGAGTGCGGGGTCATTGGCATGTAGGTCTCCAGGATATTTTCCCCAGCAGAACCTTACAGATACTAATATCCTTTCCAAGATATTGACTTTTCGACAATTAGTCGCCATTTTCATTGATTATCGTCATTTTTATCCATTTGGCGAGATTTTCGTTAATTTGGCAACATTTCAAAAAGTCGCCAAGTTGGCGACATTCCGCCGATTTTGTCACTAAAATCTCGCCAAGCGTTATGGACAAAGAAATAAGTTATATATATATATATAACATATTAGATATTGAATTTTCGACATATATTATATAACTATTATTATATATTTATATATTATATAACTTATTAGATATTGAATTTTCCACAATTAGTCGTCATTTTCATTGATTTAGCGTCATTTTTATCCATTTGGCGAGATTTTCGTTAATTTGGCAACATTTCAAAAAGTCGCCAAGTTGGCGACATTCCGTCAATTTCGTCGCCAAAATCTCGCCAAGCGTTATGAACGAAGAAATAAGTTATTCTTACAGCAGATAAATTGGCGTTCAAATGCAAATGTATTACTCAAAGTACCTTTTTTCATGAATGGAACGAGCTAGATCCACGAGAATGATGTCACCCAATTTATCGCATGA
This sequence comes from Amaurobius ferox, assembly GCA_951213105.1. Taxonomy (NCBI): domain Eukaryota; kingdom Metazoa; phylum Arthropoda; class Arachnida; order Araneae; family Amaurobiidae; genus Amaurobius; species Amaurobius ferox. Next base: position 149,479,742 of record OX578143.1, read on the forward strand.
TATTATATATGAAAAGTGAACATGTTTCTCAATAGGAAATATTTTTTTTCTATTTTATTTGACTTTTTGATAATTTTTTTGAAAATGTGCAATTTCTCGAGAACGGTTCATGTTAGCATTCTAAAATTTATGTCAATCGTTTTCTAATGAAAAATTACATAAGAAAAGTCTATTTACGTAACTTTATTATTGGTTTTGATTTTTTGACGATTTTTTCAAAATTTCATTCGAAAATGTAGGGGGGTTCTGAAGATTCGATTGGGTATAAAAACAATAGGCTTCCAGTGTTACAGATTGTGATTTTTGTACCAAATTTGGTTCGAATCGGTCCATTCGTTCGTCAGTTATCGTCTCCACAGACCCACTGGCACACACATACACACACATACTTTCACACACACACACACACACACACAGACATCACTTCAAAAATGTTTGATTCGTGATCAGGGATGCTTGAAACGTGCTCTCCCGTCGAAAACTCGAATTCGAATTTTCGACCCCGTCACAATACTTTCCTTATACATTATGTATATAAGGAAAGTAAAAATTGGTTATTCTTATGGAAGATATTTATATTCTTTTCACTATGTTGAATTTTCGTCAATGACTCGTTTTTTAATTGATTTAGCGTCATTTTAATCCATTTGGAGAGATTTTCATTAATTTGGCGACACTTTAAAAAGTCGCCAAGTTGGCGATATTCCGCCAAATTCGTCGCCAAAATCACCAAGCGTTATAGACGGAGAAATAAGTTATAGCAGATAAATGATTATTGGCGTTCAAATACAAAAGTATTTATTCAAAGTATATTTTCTCATGAATGGAACGAGCTAAATCCACGAGAATGATGTTACCTAATTTATCGCATGATATTACATATGAGAAGTAAACATATTTCACAATAGTTAATACTTTTTTTAATTTATGTGATTTTTTGATACATTTATTTGAAAAATGCGCAATATCTCGAAAATGGTTCGTAGTAGCGTTTTAAAGTTTATGTCCATCGTTTTAGGAGAAATTACATAAAAAATGTCTATTTGCGTAACTTTATTAAAAATTTTAATTTTTTGGTGATTTTTTCAAAATTTCACTCGAAAATTTAGGGGGGTTCTGAACATTCGATTGCGTTTAAAAGCAATAGGCTTCCAGTATTCACGAAATGTAATTTTTGTACCAAATTTCGTTCGAATCGGTTCATTCCTTCGTCAGTTATCGTCTCCCCAGACTCACTGATACACACACACACAGACATCACCTCAAAAACGTCTGATTCGTGTTCAGGGATACTTGAAACGTGCTCACCCGTCGAAAACTCGAATTCGAATTTTCGATCCCGTCACAATACTTTCCTTATACATTATGTATATAAGGAAAGTAATAAAAAACGAGCAAAATAGACTAAACTATAAAATTTGAATTGGGTTATCTTCGACTTCAAGTCGTGTTGTAGGAGCTGACCGCAAATTTAAAGCAGACTTTCCATACAACGTGTGCACGCTATTTATTTGCAGCTGATCCCGCATAGGAAGCACCGCACCTATGGCGTTACAATACAACTTTGGGGAGACGGGCTTTTCTTCTTATGGGGAGGGTGTGCTATCTCGCTCCTTTTGAGAGATAGAAAAAATTCAAAGTTATAAATCGTTGCCAAATTGGTATACAAATGTGTGTCGACGAAAATAAGGTGAAAATAATTATCCGAAAAATATTTATAAACGCATGCGATTATTTAAACAGCAAATTCGTCTGCCGACAGTTGTGTTGTTGTTGTTGAGACCCAGACCGTCCGACCTACCAGAAAGGTGTAAGATAACTGTATGGACGGCCGGGAAGTGCCACCCAATTTAGACCGGAACCCAGTGGGGGAGGCATCCACAGGGACCGTACCCTCCTTCCCCTACCACCAACCTCTCGGAAGGACTTACGGACCCACATGTTTAACGTGATCGTACTCCGCATGAACACGGCGGCATTTGTGGTAGCGTGCAAATCTAGCGCGCAAACCACGGGGATACCGCACCCGAGATGGCCAACAGCACGCGGTGTTCCGAGGTGGTCACCCACCAAGTACTAACCGCGCCCGATGCTGCTTGACTTCGGTGATCTAACGGGAACCGGTGTTTTCAGCACGGTACGGCCGTTGGCCCGCCGACAGTTGTGTGACAAACTATTTAATAAATTGAGTTTGAATGCAAATATATGTGATAGGCGATGTCTTGGTAAAGTTCTTCGTAATCAAAGCCAAAAAAGTAAGCAAACTAATCTGAGGTCAAAACACCATTCCATCTACAGTATTGTATCTTTCTTCTATGTGTTTGTCACTTAGTTCTCTTTCTTTTTCGATTTTCTGAACCAGGTCTGCTATGTTGAAGAATATTACGAAAGGATCTTTACTTTTAGAGAGTGTAATCGGAATGCCGTAGACGAACGGTTCTACTCATAGCTTTTTCCAATGAAAGCATTCATCGTCCGTATACGTTAATGCTGTTTCATATGGGGGAGGCGAATAAAGAGACCATTCCCTAGTTTTCAAGGTCCTTTTCAGCTTTTTCTGCAGGACAAACACATTTGCTGGCTAATTTAGCAACGTTCTACAACTTTGTAATTGACTTTTTTATTTCTATAAGGGAGCTAGATAGCCCCCGTCATAAAAACGGAGTCATGCCCTGAAAGTAGTTTTGCCCTAGGGATGTCCTATGCAGCTGCATTAAAAATAAATAAGGGTAACACACTTCGTTCTCGATAAATGTCCCCTCTCGCTGCATATTTCCTTGTGTATATTGGTAGACACACTGTATAGAAGGGAAAATAATTCAACATAAATGACACTGATAAATCTCATCCACTCATTAAAATTATATAACCATAAAGTATGTTGTCTTTTTCAGTGATGGGAACACCCAACATACATTTTGAGTCCATCGTCAATCTTATTCGGAGTTTTTTCTATGTGGGAAACCTCGGGAAAACCGCATCTTTTGCAGATCCCACACATGGGTTCGAAATCATTTTTTGGAACGTTTTCCTATTGTTGTTTTGATAAATGATCCCCCTGAAGCCTTTCGATTTCTTCTCCAAATTTTTATTCTTTCCGCTTAAGGAGGTGGTAGCCGTTCGGAATGATTGAAATGAATCGGATTTTGCTCTTCTTCTTTAACTTTCGAATGCTGTTCGGGATACAATTGTAAAAGAAAAAATTCAAGCGATGCAGTTCGATAAGGATTTTCCCGTTCTGTTTCACTTTGTATCAGAGTAACGGTTTCTCTGAATATTCTCGAAACTATTAATAGGTGTTCAAATATGGATGCTTTTGCATATACTTTACCTCGGATTCCCTTAAATTTGGAAGATAAAGGATTACAGAAGCTATATATACTAATTACCAAGTCTGGCTGTACGTCTCTCTGTCACATTTTCAGGCACTTCCCGAACAGATGGAGTCTTGCAATCGGGTAGATGGATCAATCGTTTGATAAAAAAAATCCTGGAAAAATCGAATTTTTCGAAAATGTTCTGTAGAGGGGGGGGGGGGGACGTTCAAAAATTAAAATGATAAGAAAACTATGCTTTGCAACGAGATAGAGACTTCACTTCAAATTCGGTGTATGGGTAAATCGTTCAAAAGGAAGAAAGTGTGCCATTTCAGATTTCTAATATTTGTTACTTTAGGGGATTCCGCACACCAACATGTTCGATTTTCCGTATAAATGAAAAATTCCTCCTTTAAAATTTAAAAGAGACTTAAATTTTGGTACATGGTACAATCATTTGATATAAAAGCCAAGAAGAAGAATTTTTTCCAAAATTTCCATTTAAGGGGTTGGGTGCTCCACACAATAATGTTCGAAAGACACAATGATAGAAAAACATACTTCGCGATGAGACAGAGACTTTAAATTGGATGTAACAGTAGGTAGTTGGAAAAGAAAAAAGGTGTAGAATTTCAATTTTATCGTATTGTGATCACTCAGGTATACTGCACTTTAAAATGTTCTATTTGTCGAATACGGTAAGTGTGAAGAACGCCACTTTGTAACGAGTTAGAGTTTAGCAATTTGGTACACACATCGTTGAATGCAACTAGAAAAATAGAATCTTTCAGAAATGTTATATAAGGGGGATGTTCCACATTAAAACGTCCGAAATGTGAAACGATAGAAAAATATACATATTTCACGATCTAATATAGATTATAAATTGGGTTTGAGGTAGATAGTTTGAAAAAAAGAAAGTGTACAATTTCAGTTTTCCAATATTTCTTTCTTTCGAGATGCCGCACAGGCTTTATTTAAAATGAGTTATAGGCTTGAAATTGTATCCACGGGTCAATCGTCAGACGAGTTTTTCAAAAATGTTTTGTAGAGGAGGGGTTTCATTTTCATTTCACACCAAAACATTCCAAATGTGAAATGATAGTAAAACGGACTTTGCAATCAGCTGATATTTTAAAATGAGTGCAACGATGATAGATCGTTAGGAATAAAGTCAGCGTTTTAACATTTGCTAATTTCGGGATGCCGTACACTTAAATGTTCAATTAGCAGAATAAATGATAAATGTCCAGTCTAAAGTGAGACAGATATTTGAAACTTTGTGCACGGGTGACCAGTTTAAAGGCATCACTAAAAAAACGAATTATTCAAAAATTCACGTTATTCGGGGTTGTTTATTTACGAGACCGTTGATTTTCAACGGGTATTCATTTTTACAGGAGTATTAAATTTTTTGGATCGCTCTATAGATACGATTTATGAAATACTAAATAAATTGACATTTGTTATGCAACTCGTAACGCGAAATCTGCCGAAAAGGACCGTGATCTTGCAGCTACTGAGGATTATGTTCAAGAAGCGTTTCAGGTGTGCCGTGAATATTTAATGGTTAATAATAATATTAAATGTGTAATCCTTTTATTCCACCCTCCCTTGAAAAGTGGCACGGCTTCAAAAAATGTTCATAGGAGGAAGGAAATTATTTTAATAAATGAATTCAATGTGTGAAGTGCTATGTTTGTCAAGTTTAATAAAAAGAATCGATCATTCATTCACCAAGAAAAGATCGATGGCGATACATTATGAAATTGAAAACTTGGCCATCTACCTCACAAAAGCATTCCTATTGTGTGGTGAAATCTTTTGATATTTCGTTTGTACACTTGGAGCGTCCACTTCGGCGATAAGAGCTTGCACTTTCGTTTCAATATCTCAACGGTAGAGAGTCGGATGGCCAGTTCGGAGATCAAGGATTCGATTCCCGGTTGGGAGAGCAAGGTTGTTTTAGCATTCCTATTGTGAGGTGGAAATTATTTTGATATTTTGTTTGTACACAAATGAATGTGCTTTGAGATGTGGCAATTTTAATATTTTGTTTGTTGGCTGTTTTGTCTGATAAGGCAGACTTATTGTCGCGTTGTTACGCTTGTTAAGTAAAGACAGTACAACAAAGTAATGGGCTGTTCTTGCTAAACTCCTTAGTCTTGAAAATGTCAGGTCCAGTAAAAAAAAATCTGATGTGGGCAGCACATGACTTTCCCTGCAGACTCATATTCATGTTCACGATATTTCTTCAATAATTCATTAAATTGAGTTTAATGGAACAAAATAACAGCCAAAGGTGGTATTGTGTACACAAATAACAAATAAAGGTAGCGTATCGAAAAAGCGAAAAACTAAAATATCCCGAGAACGGCTAGTCCTGATGTAATGGGGTTGATGTTATTATTTTCATCTTTAACATTACTTATAAAACAAGCATTTAAATGATATATTTGAGCATACGTAGTTTTTAATTTAGATTTTTACGATTTTTACGGGTCATTTTATAAAAATTTTTTCCCGAATAGTACCAACATATAATCACCACCAGGATAACCCACAAGTGACTTATGTACCAAATTTTGTAAAATTTGATCCATTAGTTGTTTAGCTAGAGTGTATACAGGCAATTTTTTCAAGCCATTGCGCAAAAAAAGGTGGATTCTTTATATCCTGAATCGTACCAAAAACTAATCAGTACCAGGGTCACCCACAAGTGACTCACGTACCAAATTTTATGAAATTGGGTCCATTAGTTTTGGAGTTAGAGTGGATACATACATTGCACTGACACACACACAGATGTCAAGCTAAAAATAGTTTTCTCGTGTTCTAGAGGTCCCAAGACGTGTAGATTCGCCGAAAACTCGAATTGCAATTTTCGGCATGATTCCAATACTTTATTCCAATACTTTCCTTATACGTTACCATGTATTGCAGGAAAAGTAAAAAGCGCCGCTTAAGTGGACGAGAGGTTGTATTCTCTTGATTCCCAACAAACAAATCCAAGGAGGTATCTGTGCAGACGATTATGTGAGGAGTCGCTGGCGAGACTGAACAAGGAAGATGGAGAAACCCTTACCATGTTCTCAAATTTCATGCTTTTGGTGTACCCACTTCCACAGAAGCAGTCTACAGTGGTCTGTGACCATTAAACTGGACATGAATGGTTACAGGACATTAACATTTTCAGCATCACCCTTCCAATACTCAAAAGCTGAATCTTATTTCTTTGAAAGATTTTCCGAACGGGCCCTAGGCTTGTTTTGGTGACTCAAATGCTGTATAAATGCTGTATAAAATGCTTAAATACAGTAAAGGTGACTGAAATGCTCAAAAAACAATGTAAATGTTTTAGATGGTATTTGATTCTTTTCTAGAAATCTTCGTAGATGGAAAAACATCAGCACAAATATATGCACACGAAACATGACAATTGGGGTTGTCCATTTCGGCGTTAATTCGATTAGTTGTTATTTGCACCCTAAAGGTGCTGATGTATAGCCAAGGCACCCCCCCCCTTTTTTTTATCAGGGCTGGAAAGGTTTCGATAACTCTGATGGTGTCTCAAATTGGGCTCTCATTGATAGGCACTTTGAGTTGACGTATTTTTATTACGTGATTAATTTACATCGTGCCGTTGAAGAAATTTGCAGTGAATCGGATGGACCGCATCCCTACAGCACATACTGGAGACCTTAAAAGAATTCAACCGAGCCATCGCCTAAATTGAAGAGAGGATGCAGACACAAGACGAAATTTGTATTACGTGCACATGAACCTTCCTGCACGGTGTAGCTTCGCACGATTTTTTTATCTTAATGGAAAGTAGTTCCATAGAAAACGCGAACAAGGTCGACAAAAAATAAATTTTCTGTCATCGGCGAAAATAAGCAGCCTCATAGCCATGGACGTCCATAGAAATTTTCTCAGGAGGGTATACACCGCTGGACTAGCTTAATATCCACCTTTGTGACCTTGTACGTCCAGGGTGTTGTGTACTTACACCGAGGAACAAGGAATAAGACACTCTCAGAACTCAACTACTTTTATTCATTCACCTCACTTACAAGTGCAGCGTATTTACAGTTGTCATCACAGAAACCAGGTTTTTCAGTTCCAGACTGACGTTATATCGGTGAAATAATATATTTGTATATGCCACACAAGGAATAGTAAGTGCTCTCTAGCCCACCCTATAAGCATCCATGCCACTGTTTCTTACAAAATCAAACTCCAACGGCCTTTCCCGAGATTCAAATGGACCCATCAAAATCTGCGTCTGTCATGAGTGCAGCAGCAAAGGGTGGCCAAGTGCATCGTTCCCAAGTGTTTCATAGAAAGTGTCAAAAGCTTCTGATGCAATAAGTTTCACTTTGCATGCGAAGTGAATGGAAAAACGGGACTGAAAATAATAAATTCGAATATTAACATGACATGAATATTATATTAATATCAGATTCGCCCGTTTTGAATTCGAATAGGGATAGAAGTACGGCATTAAGCACTAGAATACAGATTTTTCTCTATTCACCAATGGAATATGTAAATAAACATTTATTTTAATGGATTAGTATAAGTGCCACGCAAGCAAATAGTCCTTATGACAATCTATTTCAACGCAAATTGTCACTCTAGGATGAGTCATGCTTTGCCTTACCGAAGTTCCCAAAATAGTCTACATAAAACTGCTTTCAAGCGTTTAAACAGTCCTTGTGCGTTAGAGGCAGTGAAACTTCCTTCAATCTCACCTTCCCTGTTCTGGATATGACCACGGAGAAGAGTTTAATGTTGCAGATGCAACCTTACGGCAAGGATCCAAGAAATAGAAACGACTCGATTTTCTCATACCAAAATCCATTTTAAAGCTACTTTATTTTTCTTTTTGCAAATCTCGCAAGAAAGAGATTGAAAAAGCTGCATTGTTGATCCAAGTGATCACAATTATAGCACGTTACCTTTCATTTAAAAAAAATTCGTTTTAAAAAAATTAATTTTAAAAACATTCATTTGTAAAATCTTTCGATTAATACCAAGTTTGGAAATATACACCCCCTGAAGGGCTCATGATAAAGCCTGTATCGCGGCTAATTTTCACTGCAATGACTGAAACTATTAAGTTCCGCGATCATTCAACCATAAGAAACCGGTTTCATGCAGGATTATATTCAATTTTGACCTATGCTCCCTTGTTAAAAAAATATAAAAATGTGAATGCGTTGCGACGTTTTCACTCGAATATCAAAACATGCTATGCAGTTCTAGATTTTTCGATAACAAAGCCTGATATAACGTTTCGTGAAAATCCATGTGGTAGCAACTATAGTGTACACAAGAAATCGCCACAGGCAGACAAACGGACTTAAGGCTAAAAATAGTTAAAACGGGTTCGGGAGGCCCTAAAACATATATTGATATCAAAATCTCGAAATGAACAGTTTTGTGAACACAATATACTCTATTGGGTGATGGAGGCGCCAGAAGTGTCAAGTGCCAAAATCCAACCATTCGTTAAATTCAGTTCTTTCTAATTCACAGGACCATTGCATTAACCGGTTAGGATTTTAGTTCTTGTAGAATTCAATAATTTAATACTGCATTAACTTTACCAGTTTTAACGCATTTTCATATTGTTACGAAACGCATCCTCTGGAATCGTGGTTGTATACGCAGGATGTGAGAACGAGTCCCAGTTTATGAATAGCCTGCGTTTTTTCACAAGCGCAAAGTAAGCGGGAACAATCAAACAAACCTTAAATCCTTCACTCACTGCACAAACATCACAGTTCCATGTAGCTCATGTCACGTCCATTCGGCAACTCCACTGCAACGGAGTGGGATTCCTTTTATAATCTCGGTGGAAATGTCTATATCTCAATAATCGTTCTACCGAGAAGTTTTCGGTGCATTCCGGAATTTGACAAATGGCGCCAAATTGGCGATTAATCGCTAAATCTGGAACTCTTCTTCTAACTGGGAAATCCTAGCCACCCTGGGACACGTCATCCTCACGTCAAGCTGACGTCATGGACTGTGTTTTCTTCCCCTGGCCTTTGAGACAGACGAAAGGGGGGGCGCCGATGAGAGAATTATTACGCATTTGCAACAATATTTATAAAATTTATACTGTGGTATTTAGAGCGGTCATAAATCTACGTACACGAAAAAGGACTCTAATTTAAAGCATTTCACTAGTTGGGTCACTTATCTGCTTTCAATTGGGTTGGTTTAAAGACTAAACTTGTTAGACTGAAGACCACGAAATGGGCGATGCGAATTGCCTTCCGAAAAATAACCGCTAGCTGCGTATATTGCAGGTAATCCATTTTAAAAATCTGTCACCAGCTTGACTCTATCAAAATATCTTAATTTTATTTCGATCACCTTGCATAACGAAATTCGTATGTTATTTGAGATTAACACGAAATGCTTTCAGATATTACATTTTTGTAGCAAATCTACCTCTCTCTCTCTCACACAGGCACACAGACACACACACACATTGACTTGAATCGATTCCAGTGTCCATATCCATTTTTAAAAACTTTGCCTTATCTCTTTCTTCCAAAATGGCTGCACCTTATCGAGGGGAAATGTCGTTTCGGGTCACTTCCTGATGTCGATACTTTCTGAATCCTTTAAACCTCATTAATCATCATTCCGAAATCTTACTGAATGAGAACTTTTCATAAGGATAGAAATATAGAGAAAAATAGGGCGTTCGTCTTGTAACTGGTTGGGAGACAAAATCGGTCGTGTGTTTAACATAAACAGCGGTAAGATACAGACATTGGTTCCCATTCTGACTTATACCCGTCGTCTTTATCAGCTTCTGTACTGTCTAAAGTATCGATAACAAGAAAGATCTATCATGCATAAATAATTCATTATGAAACACTTTCCAACTCAAATGCAATGCCATTTAAATATATCAAATGAACTTTACACATCATAACTGGAACTTTCATCAAATGATGTCATCGAAATATAAACCGTCAGGCTCTCTATAAAACCAATGAATATTTCATTCATATCACTTTATTCCAGACTCCAGAGCTGAATAATTTTGAGTGAAATACATTCAGTCATTCTTATACTACTCATAATCGCTTGTTTACATTCTACATCCATTAAAATGAGGCTTCGTTGTACGAATGATCAAAATTGGATGATCATTTAAACTCGAAAATAGTCTAATTGCGTTGGCGTAGAATAGAGATGCACAGTAAATACGCAAAAATAAAGCGGTTTTAGAACGAATGCAACACTAAAAAATCTGTGTGGGCAACACGTGACTTTCCTTATATAATGCAATGAATTGACTACTTTTACAGTTTAAAATGATGTTATTCTTATAGTAGATACTTATACTCTTTTCAAGATATTGAACATTCTTCAATGAGTCGTCATTTTCATTGATTTAGCATCATTTTTATTCATTGGGCGAGATTTTCGTTTATTTGGCAACATTTAAAAAGTCGCCAAGTTGCCGACATTCCGCCAAATTCGTCGCCAAAATCTCGCCAAGCGTTATGGACAGAGAAATAAGTTGTTCTTACAGCAGATAAATGATTATTGGCGTTCAAATGCAAAAGTATGACTCAAAGTATCTTTTCTCATGAATGGAACGAGTTAAATCCACGAGAATGATGTCACCCAATGTATCGCATGATATTACATATGTAAAGTGAACATGTTTCTTAACAGTTAATACATTTTTTTAATTTATTCGATTTTTTTGAAAAATATATTTGAAAAATGTGCAATATCTCAAGAACGGTTCATGCTAGCGTTCTTAAGTTTATGTCAATCGTTTTTTAAGGACAAATTATATAAGACATGTCTATTTGCGTAACTTTATTAAAGGTTTTAATTTTTTGATGATTTTTTCAAAATTTCACTCAAAAATTTAGGGTGTTTGAACATTCGAGTGTCTTTTAAAACAATAGGCTTCCAGTATTCACGGATTGTGATTTTTGTACCAATTTTCATTCGAATCGCTCCATTCGTTCGTGAGATATCGTTTCCACAGACACACACAGACATACTGTTGCTCACGAGACTTCATGGTTTTAATCAAAAATAGGCGCCAAGCCATTTTTATTTGTTCGTGGTGACATTTACCCCACATTGCCAAGCATGGTATCAATCTAAAGATGTAAAATGATTACTATTATGAGTGAAGGCTAACATACCACAATGGCAAACATTTGGAACCACGATGCCTATTTTTTTAAACTTTTCTTGTAAAAGTTGAGAAAAATAGCAACTTTAAAATGGATTTTTCTATGAGACAGTCGAGTTAGGCTATTCGCCCGTTCATTTTCTGTTGTGCAACAACACATATATGTGTACTAACAGACGTGATTATGCATTAACTTGCATTCATAATTTTTCAAGAATTTCAAACTCCCGTCAATAAAGAATTGAGTTGGGCACTTTGCAGAGTCCGCTTCGATGATAAGAAATGACCCATTGATTAAGAGATGTCCCAACGGTAAAGCGTCCACTGGCCAGTTCGGAGATCCAGCGTTTAATTCCCCGTTGGGGGGCAGCAAGGCTCTTTACAATTTTTAAATGTTCTAAAGGGTTGATTAATGAGTACTTACTTTCTGTACGTGCTTCTATTTTTAGAAATATCCAAATATAATGCAATGAGGTAAAATGAGTGACTGTGCCCACAATCAGTAATCAACTGATGACTGAATGGTTCAAACGTTTGGAACGTAAAATGCGGCTCAAATCAAGATAAAAGGGGATACGTATACGTTTCATAAAGCAACTCGATTTCCTTCATAAGTGCAAAAAAATTTGGACCCGTACGCCCGAATAAGCGCAAGACTATGTTAGTCAAATTGAAATCGCTAAATGACACCACAATACAATGACGCCACGTTCGAGTGGCGACATGATAAAAAAAAAACCTGATGTGGGCAACACATGACTTTCCTTATATAATGTAATGCATTTACTACTTTTACAGTAAAAAAAAATAGGTTTTTCTTATAGTAGATACTTATATTCTTTCCAAGATATTGAATTTTTGTCAGTGAGTCGTCATTTTCATTGATTTAGAGTCATTTTTATCCATGTGGCGAGATTTTCGTTAATTCGGCAACATTTCAAAAAGTCGCCAAGTTGGCGACATTCCGCCAAAATCGTCGCAAAAATCTCGCCAAGTTATGGACGAAGAAATAAGTTATTCTTACAGCAGATAAATGACTATTGGCGATCAAATACAAAAGTATTACTCAAAGTATCTTTTTTCATGAATGGAACGAGCTAGATCCACGAGAATGATGTCACTCAATTTATCGCATGGTATTACATATGAAAAGTGAACATGTTTCTCAATAGGAAATATTTTTTTTTATTTTATGACTTTTTGATAATTTTTTTCAAAAATGTGCAATATCTCGAGAACGGTTCATGTTAACGTTCTAAAATTTATGTCAATCGTTTTCTAATGAAAAATTACATAAGAAATGTCTATTTGCGTAACTTTATTAGCGTTTTTTATTTTTTGACGATTTTTTCAAAATTTCACTCGAAAATTTAGGGGGGTTCTGAACATTCGATTGCATATAAAAACAATAAGCTTCCAGTGTTTACGGATTGTGATTTTTGTACCAAATTTTGCTCGAATCGGTCCATTCGTTCATCAGTTATCGTCTCCACAGGCTCACTGACACACACACACACACACACATACACACACATACTTTCACACACACACACACACAGACATCACTTCAAAAATGTTTGATTCGTGATCAGGGATGCTTGAAACGCGCTCTCCCGTCGAAAACTCGAATCGAATTTTCGACCCCGCACAATACTTTCCTTATACATTATGTATATAAGGAAAGTAATAAAACAAGAAAATAGGATAATGAGACGCTAACAAAAACATGAAAGGCGATGAATAAGAACTAAAAAAATGCAGGCATGGTCATGCCATACCTCGGAGAAATAGGGAGACCTTGACAGACCATTAACAAGAAACAAATTATTATTTAGATATTTTTACGTTAATAAAACTTCAGTGCCGTGGTTAATGATTTATCAAAGACTTTTCATTTCTCCGAGGTATGGCATGATCACGTTTACTTCTTTTAGCTCATATTCTCTGCCTTTTACTTTTCTGGTTTGAGTGTCATATTCCTATTTCATCGTTTTTCTATTTTCTTGCTTTATTTCCTTTTTCTGCGACTATATAGCGCCACTCTATTGTGATGTCATTTAGCCACTTTAATTTGGCTAATGTAGTCTTGGGCTTATTTGGGCGATCCAACTTTTTGCACTGAAGAAGGAAATCCCATTGGTTTCATAAACGTACGTACACTTATTTATTCTATTGTTGCCGCATTTTATAATTTAAATCAATTTGGTAATGGAATTAGCTGTAAATAACCTTGCTGACCCAACTGGTTGACGCGAATCTTTGTACTGTCCAGCCGACTCTCTTCCGTTGAGCTATTATATCGACTCTCTTCCGTTGGGCATTGCAAGCTCTTATCATTGAAGTGGACTCTGCACAGTTTATTGTTTTTGAAAATTTGATATGCACTCAATAATATAATATTAAAACTGGGGAAAGGGGAGTTTAGCATACCGATAGGGGTTTGAGCTTCCTAGTTTTAATATTTTAGTGACGTACATTCGAAAACATATGTCTTATCGAATAATCCACCTGTTTCTTAAGTTTCAGAGTAGTTCAATATATTTCAAAGTACATAGGCTTTCATCTTACGTCATGTCGACGTACCGACCTGATGCATTGATTTTCGAACACTTAAATGACCAATGTCCGACTCACCAACACTACGGTACTACTCGGAAGGAGGGTCACGCATCGCTGCCCATAGTGTAAGTTGAAGTCCAGCGAAAGTGTGCCGACATCATTTACTGTAATATTCTCTCGTTACAAACTTCGCTACAATGTCGTTCATTTATGATCAATTTTGGTATTAACGTACCCAGAATTGAATTTTAGAGGGTAGAAATATTTCATTTTATTAAAATTACTAGCAATAGAGCCGTTCTTCATACGAAATTTATAATATAAAGTAACCTAAAATTCACAATTATGTGGGAATTCCTATAGTATTTATTCTAAATATGTGAATTCCTATATTCCTATATGTGAATTCCTATTCTACTTCCCTCTTATCAACTACTGAATAGTGTCTTACTGATATTAAAAATAGTATAAATTCTGATAAATACTAGTGGCTCAAATGGAGACTACTGTTTTGTTTTAACTACTTATTTACTGTTGCTGGAGCCAACTGCGGGATAGCTTTTTCTATTACTACTGTTTTGATCTATCTAGTGAGCTGACGACTACTTTTGTGGTACCTCTGGGCTTTGAGGACTCCTCTGTACCAATTTTGCACCAGTACCACGTTTGGTACTCCTGTACTTAGTTTTTTGGACTTGCAGTACTCAAGCTGATTTGCCTGGCAAAATCTAGATTACTCTTGCCTGTTACTTAATATAGACCAATAGCAGTCCTCAGTACCTATATATCTGATACTGCGTATTTACTATATTAGTGGCTTTTACACTATGGAGTAGGCATTGGTGTTGGGATGTTGTAAGGCCTGAATATACTTTATGTGTTTATTTTCTTTTTCTACACTTTCCAACAACTGGTTAGTGTTTTATTGATGAGGAATATAGTATAATTATTGATAAGTACTAGTAGCCCAAACAAAGACCACTGGTATGCTTTTAAAGTGAATTATAATTATTTATTGCTGCAGTAGCTGGCCGCTGGAATTTTTTGTCCATCTATTACTACTGCTCCTCTGTACAAATTTCGTACTGGTACTATTTATTCTTGGTGCTACTGCACTTAATCTTTTGGACTAGCCCTGCCCATGCTGTTCTGTCCGGTCAATTTTTGATTGCTCTTACCAGTCACTGGTCAGGTTTTGATGTGTGCCTCTTGCTGTTGAGGTATTTCGCCAGCTTGGCTTGACCGATCAAACAGTGTTATGGCGTATACTAGTGATTTGGTTGATTTAGTACAGGCTTTTACTGATAATGAATTCAGTTCTAAAAATAGTACGATTACGAAAAATTTATTAAATGATTTGGATGCTTTTTTTGTGTGTGTGAACGGGAAAGAGTCTAAGCTGGTTCGACCCTTATTGATTGATTTATTGCCAAATTTTTCAAATATATACGTGAATATTATTAAATCAGCTGTGCACTATTTGAAGGGTGCTTTGGAGGGAAATAAATAGGCGTTTAGATTGAAAATCTCTCATCGCGAGGCCCTATTGGACGATAAACATCGAATCTAAAGGCTAAGGATTCCCTGGAGGAGATTAATGAAGTCCTTGAGAGGCACTGCCTGACTCTAGAGGATTTTGACACTTCTTAAGTGATTCATTACTTAAGCTTGATGATTTGGTATCGAAACTGTCCGAGGATATATTTCTTGATCAACCCGAAATTTCCGGGGTCGGTCTAGTTGGCATTATTATTATTACACAGTTACTCTGGCATCGGTGTAGCTGATAATATGCGTACTAGTGATCAACATGGTAAGTTGAGCACTGACGGGCTCTTGTTGACTTGTAAGATAATCATAATTAAGTTTATTTCTCCCTGTACGTCTGGTGGAAAGCCAGGAAGGCAATTTTACCTCGTTTATTAGAACCGGTTATAATGACAATTGGAGTTAATAAGGTAATTCAGATTAATAACGGAGATGTCGTTTTAGGAGTGTCTGTTCGTGCTTCTATCTAGTAATTTATCAAGTAAAGTATCAAAACTTTACTTGATAGATTACTAGCGGAACCGTTGATTATGAAAGGGCTTGAGACTAGCCAACCTATTATAAAAGGTTCCACATTGAAGATGATGCTGTAGAAGAAGTTTAGATTACTTGGTCCTTCAGAATAATTTTCTTGGGTCTTCTGTTAATTGCTTTAAACTGAAGTTTAAAATTAAGTTTGGGAGTGGAAGTCATTGGATCTTGGAGGCCCCACCGCTGAATTCTCATTCTATTATTAAGCTATCGCCGAGTATAGTGTAAAAATTACAAATCAAGAATCCAAAATTGCACCCAAATTACACCTTGTTAGAGATTATCATCCGGCAATCTTTTAGGTGCTTAGTCTATTTGTAGGTTAGGGCCTGTTTCCCTATCCACTCTTTTTCCTATCCTTCAGGAATAGTTTTACATGTTGTCATCCGGAAATACGCCCAATGTACAATTCAATTTCACAAATAATGCGACGTGGATTTTATACATACAGGATGTCCCAAAAATGACTGACATATTTGAAAAATGCATTAAAAAACAGAAGGCGATAAAAATGTAGCGTTTGCTGCATTGTACTTGGGAAACCAGGGAATTTTATTCAACCAATTTTCAGAATTTGATACAAAGATCACGACAGATGGCGCTGCTGAATGGGAAAAACTAATAAACTGTATGACCATGTTACAAAATCTACAAAACGATGTTTTCAAAATAACCACCATTTGCAGCAACAACATGGCACAGTCTGAGAACAAAATTCGCAGACACCTGTTCAAACATTTTAGCCTGAATGGTCTCACATGCAGCACAGATGTATGGTTGCATTTCCGCAATCGTTTGTGGATTTTGGCGATACACCTGCTCTTTCATGTACCCCCCACAGAAAAGTTACATGGCATCAAATCTGGTGAATAGGGAGGCCAATCCATGCCACGTCCTGTATGCTTGACGTATTCAAGGGCTATCACAAGATCATTGAAATGATCTCTAAGGAAATCGAATACTTCAGGCGTTCGATGTGGCCGGGTACCGTCTTGTATGAAACACGATGTGTTCCTACCGTCCTACAACGCATTTTGAATCGCCACAAATTCATACAGAACGCCCAGATACCGTACTGAAGTAACTGTTTCGTGACAGAAAAATGGCCCAATGGGTACTTTGGAGGAAATGGTGGCCCAAACCATGACTTTTACGGTATAGAGGGATGAAGGTACGGCAACATAAGGATTTTCTGTTCCACAAATGCGCCAGTTCTGTTTGTTGACAAAGCCGTTGAGGGAAATATATGCCTCGTCGGAAAACCAAATGTTTCCAACATCGATTTTGCCGGCATCCAGCTGCTGCAGCATAGCGTTATCGAACGTTTCGCGTGAATTCATGGCACCAGCACCCAAGGGTTGGCAAGTCTGGATCTTGTAAGGGAACAAGTGAAGGCTGTGGCGCATGATACGGTGCGTGGACGTTCGTCGTAGTCCAGCCTCAGATGCAATACGGCGAACGGAAACCCGGGGCCATTGTTGGATCACCCTCTGAACGACTTCAGCATTCGCTTCTGTCATTGCCGAACTTGGGCGGTCGACATTTCCAGTACGGTCATCATTGATATTCCTAGTCGGTTCAAATATTTCGAACAGAACCTTTATTTCATTGATTGATGGTCCTTTTTTTTTACATTAAATTTCCTTTGGAAACTGCGCCTCGTTTCAATAAAACTGTGGTCCGGACGGTAAAACTCCAAAACAACAAATATCTGCTGTTCCATTTTCAACGAATAAACCAACAGCAACTTGAAATCTTTGCGAAACACACGCTAGCAGAATGCTGAGCAAAGTACAGAATAGCTATCTGACAGCATGCGTTTCCCTGCAGCTCTCACACAAACGCAGCGCCATCTGTTGGTGTCCTTTGTTACAAATTTTGAAACTTGGTTGAATATAAAATTCCCTGGTTTCCCAAGTGCAATGCAGCAAACGCTACATTTCTATCGCCTTCTTTTTTTTAAATACATTTTTCAAATGTGTCAGTCATTTTTGGGACACCCTGTAATTGTTTCACTGTGAATGAAGTCAATCCAATGCATTATATAAGAAAAGTTATATGCTACCACACCAAATCTATTTTATTTTTAATGGCTTTGAATTTTCCGTT
Source organism: Amaurobius ferox (assembly GCA_951213105.1). Classification (NCBI taxonomy): domain Eukaryota; kingdom Metazoa; phylum Arthropoda; class Arachnida; order Araneae; family Amaurobiidae; genus Amaurobius; species Amaurobius ferox. Next base: position 149,497,994 of record OX578143.1, read on the forward strand.
TAATTTTTATCGTGGTACACTGGGCATAAGAGCGTCCGCGTTTTGTTTGGTTGTTCGGTTGTTTGGTTGTTTGGTTGTTTTGGTTGTTTGGTTGTTTTCATCGGTTGTTCTTTTTGAGTGTGGTGTTTTGGAGTTTTCTCATTGTTTTCTTTGGTCTCTTAATTGATAGTGTTTATTTAGTTATTTGTTTATTTATTTACATATCTACTTATTTGATTATTTATTCTAGGGCTGGGCTTTAACCTACTGGTGGTTACCTATGCTTACCTTCAAGTTGTTTGTTTATTTGTCTTGTTGTCCTGTGGGTTGGTTTTAATTGTTTTTCTCTTCTCTCCGTAAGCATTGGGTCGCACTAAATTTTTGCTCGCTTTTATCGTTAATAAATTTAAATCTATACTTCTGTGCAACGGCTGCGCTTTCTTGTTCTTTTATTTTAATAAGGCTAGTTCCTTTATTATTCTATTTATTGGATAAATAGATTGATATTACTTCTGTTTTGGTAATCAATTATACATATGTGTATTTTGTATATGATATATATATATATATATATATATATATATAATGATTTGTTATATTACTTAGCCTAATTCCTTTATTTGTTGTTATTATTGTAATTGGGACAACTGTTTGTAAATCTGGAAAAATGTTTGTAAAACTGTGTCGCCGTTCTAGCGGTGGTGCGGGTTACCAGGCTGGTCTCTTCGCGAGCGTGTCCCTGGCCTTCTGGATGAACCCTTTCTGGCGAACCCTTCTCTGGCGGCGTTATTTGCTGACAGCTGAAGGCGGCTGGCCTCGCTCGACTGGGAGTGGATCTGTGTCCTAGTTACTGCCTTCGTTGTGTGTCGGGGTCAGCAACTGTTGACCTGACCGCTGTGAACTGATACTCACAAAGATACTATCCTGGCAACCCGCACCACCTCCAGAACGGCGACACAGTTTTCCAGATTTACAAACAGTTGACTCAATTTCAATAACCCCTGTCAGGCAGATTTTGGTGATTTATTGTTCCTGTTTCGTGTTGGGATGCCAGTATTTTCCCGGCCGCACAATAAAATCCTCTAGGATTTTGACGAGATGTGTGGTCTGCGTCATGGAGATCATTTGTTAGAATCGGCCACGGAACAATATAATGCTCTTCGATTTCATGTCACCGTATATCGGCTGGTATATATCCCAAAGGATGATTTACTATCTATTGACTAGGTTTTTTTATAATGCCACTACTCTATAAAAATATCCTTGAACATTCTCTTTCCGGGTGCGTTGATTTTTATCTCACAATGTAAATATTAAATCACGAGTTATTTTTGTATCTTTACGCTTGAATTCAATAAATGCTTCTTTAATATTGAAGTGTTAAAGAAATGTAATACATACAAATTTAATACATACATTTTCCAAAAAGACGCGTATGTATTCCAATAAATAGGGTTCCATTTTGTTTTAAAATTCTAAACATGCCCATGCCGAAGCATCCAAACATGTTAACTTCTTCCTGATCTGAATAGGTATGTTTACGGCGAATGTATTATTATTTCTTATTTTCCATCCATCGATGCGTATAACTCAAATCCTAAATGTGAGAGTAACCTCTTTATGCAGAGATAGCAAGAATCTAAAGCAGAATTCTTATGCGTCCGTTATGCTTTCACCTTTCCCCGTGGCGTCTGTACTTTTAAAATTGAATTATGTTAAATTCTTGGGTGCCGCTCGAAAGGAGCTGAAATCTACACAGAAATAGGGAGTATTTTAAATATTATATTATCCTCGAGCGCTGCCGTTTCTTGCACAGTGCCACGCGGCCGGAATCAATAGAAAACGTGTAAAAAAGGTGCTCTAGTTCAGAGAATGGGTAGCATAAAATTATCTGGAATGCGAATCTCCATTCGATTTTCTCATACATTCGGATTCCTTAATGTCTATTTCTGCATGTATCATAATCGTTATCAGAATGTAAAAAAAAATTGTATTGTTACGAGCGTGTAAAATGCCCCCACTGGAGTCTCTTTCGAAAACCAGGCGAAGAAAACGCCTTTACAAGCAGCCATTCTTATGATATGATTTTCGGGTTGCCATATGTTGAAGTTCGGATGAGGTTGTCCATTTGATTGCTCCAACCTTCTCGCTATAATGAATATTCTACGAGATACGAGCTTCTTTTGAAAGCTTCTACAGAGAGTCTGTAAAAGGAGACATCACTCAGTTGAAGGGAAGTTGGCATGATACGCGTTAGACTGAATTGTGATATACGTCAATATTTTGCGCATTTATTGCCTGTTTTACTTTACCTGACAGTTGTTGAGTAATCTTGATCGAGCTATTGGCAGTAGAGTGTTCCTGTTGACGCTACGCTCAAGAGTAAGTTGTCCACCCATTTGGACTCCTTCTTGTATCCTGGATGTAACAGGATGTTCAGATTTCGTATCCAAGTTATTATTTTAAATATTTCGTAGAAATTGTTTGTTTGTTTTTTCAAGTTAGCAACAGCTTCGACACCGTCGGAGGGTCTGCAGCCAAATTGCTTCAGAAACAATTCCACTGATCCGAGGGTGCCAAATACGAGTCACACAATAAAGAGCCTCATTTGGCTCCAGTTCTTAATGCTTCGAAAGTATACAGGGTGTTCGTAAACTGATTTGACAAAATAAGAGGGGTGACAGTACCCATCAAGACGAACAATATTTACTATGGAACATAGGGTCGCATTCCTCTCTGAATGTCAGAAAAGCGTAAAGTTAAACTTTCAACAATGAAAATACGAAGAATTAACATAATCATAAGTTGCACAATCCCATTTATTTACACCAGAGAAAGACTCAAAGTAGATGCTCAAAGTGACGGCCAAGGGTGCCGTTGCGTAATTCACCCTGGCGAATGAACGACTGGCGCACCCTCTTGAAGTCAACTGGTGTCGTGTTTATCCTGGCTGCTGCAACAAGCATTCTCGCGACGAGATTTCGTACGGAGTCCACGGGCGTCTCGTACACCCTTGATTTTATGTGCCCCCAGAAGAAGTCCAGTGGGTTGAGGTCCGGTGAGCGTGAAGGCCAAGCCACAGGTCCACTAAAACCAACCAACCAATCAACTTCAACTGTCGCTGCTGCTTCTTGTCACTGGAAATTTGCATACAGTACATGCTTGACGGTGATGTTCTGGAGATGTGATACTTCTCCGGCACGACAGCTATGTCGTCCAAAGTGGCGACTTGTGCTTGTTGGCAGTGTTTCGAAGTTACTCTTTTCTGTCACTCTTCAGTGGAATGCGGCGCAAGGTTTCATAGTAAATATTGTTCGTCTTGATGGGTACTATCAGCCCTTTTACTTTGCCAAAACAGTTTATGAACATCCTGTATAATTAAAAAAAATTCCTTCTTCTCTGTGTTACGATGCAATTTCCTCGAAACCTATTGAGCGGGTTTTCTTGATCTTATATGTCAAAATGTTCTTTTCGATTTCGTGCCCTGATGAAGCCATTGTATGCCCGAAATTCATATAAAAATTATTTTTTGTGTATCACAGTTACAAAAAAGATAAAGAAAAAAACAAAAAAGATCAATCATGCATAATCTAATGATTATGAAACACTTTCCAGCTGCAATGCAATTTTCTTTAAACATCTCTAAAATGCGATACATTCAGTGCTGATATTTTTTAAATGATCACAGTAATTAATTTTACTTGGAAACATAAAACCACGAAGGTAGAAATACTTTTTAACTCCATGCTTAAAACTTCATCGAAAATGCTATGAAATCGCTATAAAATCGTCTGCTTATCTATGTAAAATCAATGAAAATTTAATTCATATCACCTATATTCCAGACTCCAGAGCTCAATAATTTTGAGTTAAAAAAATTCAGCCATTTTTAGACAACTCATCTTACAGCTTGATTTGTTTACATTCTGCATCCGTTAAAATGAGACTTCGTTGTAGAAAGAATCAATGTTGGAGGATCATTTGAACTCAAAAATAGTGTCATTGCATTGGTGCAGATTATATATGCACAGAAAATAAGAAAAATAGGGAGGTTTTAGTACGGATGTAACACTCAATATAAATTTAAAAGAACCTTAAAAATCACGATTTTGACACTGGAAAAAAAGATGGATTTTATGTAGAAGTGGGTCAAGTGATATCATCATATAATATGAGTGTCATTATTTTAATTTTTAGTTGAAAAACTACCAAACCTATTTTGCACAATTTTTTTATATATTTTATGGGTTAATTTGATTATTTCCTAAAATTGTCGAAGCAATTTGTGAATTTTAATGTCGCTTAAGAAATGTTTGAAAAATGATGTCCCATAGGTTTCAATGTATTTCACTCGTACAACCTGAGTTCATTCCACACGTATTTGGGAGATATTATTCATTTCCATTCCCATGGATACCACAGACCGTCTCAACAACATACTAAAATTCCATTTAAATAAAGTCGGTTTTACGGCAGTTATCGTGCGAAGGGTCAGACAGACAGAATAAACAAAGTCATAAACACTTTTCAACTATGTTGGAAAGTGTTAAATACAAAAATATTCCATTGGCTTTCTCAGATTTTTATTAGCTCTGTTGATCCAGTAAAGAACCGCCCATTTGACGATAACGAATCATTAAGCCAGATTTGCACATATAACATCCCAATTCGATCTTTGTTCATTAAATTAGAACTCATGAAAAGTATGTCAAAACCTTGAAACATAACGGATTCAAGCAAAATGAGACCTCGCTCACCCGAAGGTAAACGGAAAGGTTGATGTGTCATTGCGTCAGCAATCCTGCCACACCCTGGTACATTCCCCCAGCACAGCCGCCACCGGGAGAAACCCCCACCGACTCCACCAAATATGTCTCCGTACAGCCCAGACGCTCAAATTAAAACGGGCCTATTTCTTGGTCTTCATATGTAAAGCTCTTCGAGAATGGGCACTTCCATATATGGTACTATACTTTATTTCGCAATTCGTTGATCTAGCTTCATATCTTCATAAATTGTTTACAAACTGCATCAGGACATTTTATTCGTCAGATTTTCTGAGCAGATCATTTTGTATAGCAACATCGGATATTATTTTATTTTTAACACTTTACAACTTTGCTGATTCTGTCTGTCCCGTCGCACGATAACTGCGATAAAAATGACTTTATCAAAATAAGATGTTAGTCTGTTGGTGAGGCGCCAAAGCAATTACAATATTTTTGAGTTTAAAGGATCATTTAGCTTTGAATAGTTTTACAACGAAGCCTCATTTTACTGGATGCAGAATGTAAACAAGTGATTGTAAGATGCGTTGTATAAGAATGGTTGAATTTTTTCATGAATGAAATTGTGAATGAAATATTCATTACTTTTACATAGAGAGCCAGACGATTTGTATTTCGATGCCGTCATTTGAACCAAGTTCATTTTTTTTATGCAGTTTAAAGTGTTCAAGGAAAATAAATGATTGTAGTTCTGTAATCATTAAAAATATATCACCGCTGAATATATTAGATTTAAATAGCATTGCATTTCAGTTGTAAACTGGTTCATAATGAATGCTTTATGCATGATTGACCTTTCTTGTTATTTTTCTATAGTAGAATTAACTTTTTTAAAAAGAAATAAGAATGCTTTTAGACTTTGTCGCGCACTTTCAATCGCCATCAGCGAAGATTATATGCTAGTTTGATGAGGAAATAAAGCTCCCAAAAATCGGATGATCGCAAGTTTAGTAAAATTGAAAAATCCGATGTGGGCAGCACATGACTTTTCCTATAGCTTTCCTATAGCTTAATATATTCATTTATTATTTTTTTTTATTTCATGATACATTAAAATGAGTTTAATTGCAGAAAATGATATAAATGCTTATTTGTCATTTTATCCAATTTGTGTTTTAATGTATCTTTGTTCCATTTAGCAACTTAATGCATTTTAAAACGCCTTTAAAATTAAAATAAATAAAATATCTCGGAAACGGATCATTCTAGAGTCATAGAGTGAGTCCTGTTCGCTTTGTTGCCAAAAATGGCACGAATAACAAGTTTTAAATTAATATATTTTAGCAAGTTTAGTCCTTTATTTTAGATTCTCACGAACTTTGCGCATCATTTCGCTTAAAAGGGTATTAAAAGGTTAAAAGATTATATTTTTCCGAATCGTTTCATCATCTAATCAGCATCGGCAGGAACCTTAAGGGACATAGCTACTAAAGTTTAAGAAATTTCATCAAATAGTTTTTTAACTACAGTGCCAAATGTCTTCAGCTCCTCAAAATTAAAATATTTTTTTTTAAATATCTCGATAATGGCCCATTTTAGAGCAATGGAGTGGGTCTTATCATTTTGTTGCTAAAATTACGTATAAAACGAGCATTGAATGGACACATTTGAACATATGTAGTCTTTTATTTTAGATTTTGATAATTTTTGCGGGTCACATCGCAAAACAGGCAGATTATAATTTTGACTCACAAGTGGCTTATCTATCTCATTTTATGACATTGAGTCCATTAGCTTTTGAGTTAGAGGGGATACATACATTGTACAGACAGACGCACACATTTCACAGACATACACAGACACGCACACAAACGTCACTCTAAAATAGTATCCATGTAGCGAACCAGTCAGACACACCCACCGGCAAACAGACAGATACAGACACACACACATACACGCAGGCTAAAAATGGTGTTTTCAGGTTCTAGAGTGCTCAAAACGTGCAGATTCCTCGAAATCTCGAATTGCGATTTCCACACGATTCCAATACTTTCCGTTTACATCACCCTGTATTGCAGGGTAAAAATATTATTAAAATGAGATACAATTTCACGACAATGAGATAAATAAGAAGCACCATTGACAGAAAATATTAATGACTAGAAATATATATTACTTTCATAAAAATGTTTAAATCAAATGTATTTCTCTATCTTGACTCGTACTTTTTTTCATTTTTGACTCGTCCACTGATTTGAATAATTTCAGCTCCCCGTTTTGAGTAACATTTTATGCAAAGATAGTAAAAATCTGAAATTCAATTGTTATAAACGAAACAGCAGTTCCTCTCTGTTTCTTCGCGTTCCCCTGCGGCATCTCCGCCTTCATAGAAATTTGAAAATTGGATTAAGTTAAATTCTTCCAAAAGGGTGGAAACTGCATCGGAAAGAGGGCATTTTAAATATTATATTCTCCTCTCTCGTAGCTAAATATTGCGCAGTTTCTGCGAAGGAGGAAGATCTGGACAAGCCTATGCAAATGCGGATGAAATTTGAAATTTTATTTCATAAAGTTAAAAGCGAGCAGTTGTGTAACGGGATCCATCGAAAGTTCAATCGAGCAGTATTTAGGAATCCCAATAAAATGATCCGTCTTTTGGCGATGAGAGAAGCTTTTGGAATGAGACTGTGTCATTGGTATTTAAGTTAAATTAAAATATTTGATGCTGGTGTGGTGTATTGAATGTTGGGCATTATTTATTTCCAACAGTCGCGGAACAGAGTTTAAATTTCCTATCGTTGTGTTGATTCGTTCAATTTTTAAATTTGAATTTCCAAATACAACATATCATAATTATAATCACTCTAATTCAAAAACTAAAAACTCTATCCAAAATCAAATTATATACACTGATAGGGCTTCTAGTTCTTTCTTGTGGTTCATACTGAACTTACTTTTAGTTAAGACTAGCAGCATACCCGTTCTTCGTACGGAGTATATAATATAAAGAAACTTGAAATTCATAATCATGCCCAAATTCTTATAGTATACTAAATGACATGTTTAATCAAAATATTCTGTTAAAATCTATATAAATAAAAATGAAAATCTGTCTGTCTGTCTGTCTGTCTGTCTGTCTGTCTGTCTGTCTGTCTGTCTGTCTGTTTGTCACACCATCACGGGAGAACGGCTGAACCGAATTTGATGAAATTTTGTGGGTAGCCCAGAAATAGCCCCACTTAAAATTATATCCGTGTTTTGAGTTTCTACGACCAGTGGTTCTCGAGATATTAGTAAAAAACGAAATTTTCGTTTGTCCCATCATCACGGAAAAACGGCTGAACCGAATTTAATGAAATTTGGTGAATAGCCTTGAAATATCCCCCCATAAATTTTGTCCAAGTTTCGAGTTTCTAAGATCTGGGGTTGTCGAGATATTAATGAAAAACGGAACTTTTTCCTAGGAGTTCTACTCCCTAACTCCGTGGTTTATCCAAACGAAAAGCTTGAAAATCGTTTGAAAGTGAATTAAAATTTAATCTCTGAGTTTGATGGGAGATTTTTTGCGTTAATTAGTCACTTTCTGAAAACATGAATTGTTTGAAACATGATTTAAAGGGGAAATCTATCTCCATGGTTCATGGTTTATTTAAAACAAGCTTTTACGGAACAATGAGAAGTATAGAGAAACCAAAATCGTTATTAAATTTCGCAGTTTATGTTATAAGACATGACATATTTAACATGTTATAAGATTCTATCTTATATCATGTTACTCAGAAACGCAATTAAATTAAATCTGTCTGTTAATTTTAATAATTATTTTTTCGATTTGATTAATAAATAAATGGATATAAAAATATATTTTAGAAAAGAACGATTTGATTTTTCTTATAGCGTTTTTGACTGGATAATATCAATTACGGTCTTCAGGTTTAAAAATTATTATTATTTATATATTCGGGGATTATTGATTCAAGGATTATTGATATTTTCAAGTTATTATGCAATTATTTTATTATGACAAAAATTGTTTAAACTCATATATTGTATGTTGTACGAATCTTCTACAAATACACGTGTATATCTTTTAATCTACGAGAATATAAGTAGTTCAGGTATATTGACATATGTTTTGATATATATTGGCATATATTGGAATCAATTACGACCTTCTGGTATGAAGAGTACGGATATTATTGATGTTTTCAATTTATTACGTCATCTCTTTTATTTTGGCAAATATTTTTGAGACGCATATTGTAATACGGTTAATCTTCTACTAACACATTGGCATATTTTCTGATCTGCGACAGTATAATTAGTACGGGGTTGCATATATTCATTCAATTCCTATTTTTTCTTCTGTAAATTTGCTTACAAAAGGGGGCAGGATGTTTTATTCTTCAGATCTGATCGTGAAGATAATTTTGCATAGTGAGAACATATATTCTTAAACTTCTCTTTAGGAGCAATAAATTTAATATTTTAACAGAATTTGCACATGATTGCGAACTTTAAGTTTCTTTAAATTATGCACTCCGTACGAATAACGGGTGTGCTGTTAGTGGTTAATAAATTTTAACATTTTAGGAGGATATATCATGTTGCTCGGCATCGCAATTAAATTAAATGTGTTTGTTAATGTTTTTATTATTTTTTTTCGATTTAAATAATAAATAAATGGATAAATGGATATAAAAGTATATCTTATGAATGGACGGTTTGATTTCTCTTTTAATTATATTAATTGCTGACTGCGTACATCAATTTCATTTATTTTGGCAAAGAGTTTTCAAGCTTATATCGTATTTAGCTACTAAACTCGTATATTGTGTTTAGCCAATAAATTCATATAGCCGATTGTTGAAACAGAAAAAGAGTAGAGCGGGTATATCTTCTAATACAATTGTAGTGTTTTCATTTAGTATATTGAAACGGGGTAAGAATGTTTCATTCAGATCTGCAAATTCAAAGCTACGAATTTGGAGGGATATCGCTAATTTGACAACTTTTCTTAAACTTTGCCAAATTGACGGAAATGTCGCCAAATTGATATAAACGACACACAAAAAGCTGCCATAAACCTTCGGGTTGGTCGTGTGGCTTGGGTCTTCTACATATCAATGAAATTTTTTTTTGTTTTGTTAGAAGAGTGTACTGAAATGATGTTTGGTTAGCATTTCTCTGTCAGACCAACCATCCTACTTAGTAATACATTTAGCGAATTTTTAAAATGTCACCAAATTGATAAAAATGTTTTCAAATCTATAAAAATATCTTGAAATTGATAAAATTGCGCTACATAAATGATATTAATTGTTTTTTGTTAGGGGATAGTATTGTGATCATATTTCGTCAATTTGTCGCAAAGTAGAACTGTCAGTTCTACAGTCCCACTTGGCGATAAATTTGGCGATTTTTTAAAATGTCGCTAATTTGACGAAACTGTCGCCAAATGTTCCATAGAAATATAACTATTTAGACGATATTTTTTCTACCAATTTATTTGAAGCAAATGATATCATGTCGCTTAGCAACGGATTTAAATCCAATGTGTTTATGCGGCAGACGATTTTTATTAAATCCTTTCCGATTTGAATAATGAAGATATGTATATAAAATAAATTTCATTGCCATTTCATTTTGGACTGGATAATATCAATTATACTCTTCAGGTTTAAACATTATTATTATTGATATTTTCCGGAATTATTGATTCAGGAATTATTGATATTTTTAAGTTATTACGCCATTGTTTTATTGCGGCAAAAATTGCTGACACACGCATATTGTACGTTGTACGAGTAATCTTCTAGGAATGCACGGGTATATCTTCTAACCTACGAGAATATAAGTAGTACAGGTATATTGGCATATATTTTGACATATATTGGCATATATATTGGAATCAAGTACAGTCTTCTGGTATGAAGATTACGGGGATTAATTATATATTCAATTTATTACGTCGTCTGTTGTATTTTACCAAAAAACATTTGAGACTCATATTGCAAAACGGGTAATCTTCTACTAATAATCGGACATTATAAGTAGTACGTGTATAATTTTAGCACTTTAATTTTAGCCCATTATTATTATTAAATTAAATTAGCTTAATAATAATTAGCTAAATTAAATTAATTTAATAATAAAATATTATTATTAAATTAAATTAGCCCATTTAATTTAACCCATATAATTTTAGCACTTTAATTTTGACATATATTGGAATAAATGACTGTCTTCAGATTTAAAGATTACGGGTTTATTGGTATTTTCAATTTATACATGTAATCTACTAATACAGGTTATATTTTCTAATATTCGCGTATATAATTAGTACGGGTCTTATACAATTTTAACGCTTTTATTTTGCATATATTGATTCAATTCCATATTTTTTTTTATATTTTCTTACATAAGGGGTCCAAGATGTTTTATTCTTCAAATATGTCCATGAAGATAATTTTATATAGCAAGAACAGAGATTCTTAAACTTCTTTTTAGGAGCATTATATTAAATATTTTAACAGAATATTTTGATTAAACATGCCATTTAGTATACTATAAGAATTTGGGCATGATTATGAATTTCAAGTTTCTTTATATTATATACTCCGTACGAAGAACGGGTATGCTGCTAGTATTTAATATAATGCTCCTAAAAAGAAGTTTAAGTATCTCTGTTCTCGCTATATAAAATTATCTTCATGGACATATCTGAAGAATGAAACATCTTGGACCCCTTATGTAAGCAAATATAAAAAAAAATATGGAATTGAATCAATATATGCAAAATAAAAGCGTTAAAATTGTATGGGACCCGTACTAATTATATACGCGAATATTAGAAAATATAACCTGTATTAGTAGATTACATGTATAAATTGAAAATACCAATAAACCCGTAATCTTTAAATCTGAAGACAGTCATTTATTCCAATATATGTCAAAATTAAAGTGCTAAAATTATATGGGAAGATATACACGTACTACTTATAATGTCCGATTATTAGTAGAAGATTACCCGTTTTGCAATATGAGTCACAAATGTTTTTTGGTAAAATACAACAGACGACGTAATAAATTGAATATATAATTAATCCCCTTAATCTTCATACCAGAAGACTGTACTTGATTCCAATATATATGCCAATATATGTCAAAATATATGCCAATATACCTGTACTACTTATATTCTCGTAGGTTAGAAGATATACCCGTGCATTCCGAGAAGATTACTCGTACAACGTACAATATGCGTGTGTCAGCAATTTTTGCCGCAATAAAACAATGGCGTAATAACTTAAAAATATCAATAATGCCTGAATCAATAATTCCGGAAAATATCAATAATAATAATGTTTAAACCTGAAGAGTATAATTGATATTATCCAGTCCAAAATGAAATGGCAATGAAATTTATTTTATATACATATCTTCATTATTCAAATCGGAAAGGATTTAATAAAAATCGTCTGCCGCATAAACACATTGGATTTAAATCCGTTGCTAAGCGACATGATATCATTTGCTTCAAATAAATTGGTAGAAAAAATATCGTCTAAATAGTTATATTTCTATGGAACATTTGGCGACAGTTTCGTCAAATTAGCGACATTTTAAAAAATCGCCAAATTTATCGCCAAGTGGGACTGTAGAGCTGACAGTTCCACTTTGCGACAAATTGACGAAATATCATCACAATACTATCCCCTAACAAAAAACAATTAATATCATTTATGTAGCGCAATTTTATCAATTTCAAGATATTTTTATAGATTTGAAAACATTTTTATCAATTTGGTGACATTTTAAAAATTCGCTAAATGTATTACTAAGTAGGATGGTTGGTCTGACAGATAAATGCTAACCAAACATCATTTCAGTACTCTCTTCTAACAAAACAAAAAAAAAATTCATTGATATGTAGAAGACCCAAGCCACACGACCAACCCGAAGGTTTATGGCAGCTGTTTGTGTGTCGTTTATATCAATTTGGCGACATTTCCGTCAATTTGGCAAAGTTTAAGAAAAGTTGTCAAATTAGCGATATCCCTCCAAATTCGTAGCTTTGAATTTGCAGATCTGAATGAAACATTCTTATCCCGTTTCAATATACTAAATGAAAACACTACAATTGTATTGGAAGATATACCCGCTCTACTCTTTTTCTGTTTCAACAATCGGCTATATGAATTTATTGGCTAAACACAATATATGAGTTTAGTAGCTAAATACGATATAAGCTCGAAAACTCTTTGCCAAAATAAATGAAATTGATGTACGCAGTCAGCAATTAATATAATTAAAAGAAAAATCAAACCGTCCATTCATAAGATATACTTTCATATCCATTTATCCATTTATTTATTATTTAAATCGAAAAAAAAATAATAAAAACATTAACAAACACATTTAATTTAATTGCGATGCCGAGCAACATGATATATCCTCCTAAAATGTTAAAATTTATTAACCACTAACAGCACACCCGTTATTCGTACGAAGTGTATAATTTAAAGAAACTTAAAGTTCGCAATCACGTGCAAATTCTGTTAAAATATTAAATTTATTGCTCCTAAAGAGAAGTTTAAGAATATATGTTCTCACTATGCAAAATTATCTTCACGATCAGATCTGAAGAATAAAACATCCTGCCCCCTTTTGTAAGCAAATTTACAGAAGAAAAAATAGGAATTGAATGAATATATGCAACCCCGTGCTAATTATATTGTCGCAGATCAGAAAATATGCCAATGTGTTAGTAGAAGATTACCCGTATTACAATATGCGTCTCAAAAATATTTGCCAAAATGAAAGAGATGACGTAATAAATTGAAAACATCAATAATATCCGTACTCTTTATACCAGAAGGCCGTAATTGATTCCAATATATGCCAATATATATCAAAACATATGTCAATATACCTGTACTACTTATATTCTCGTAGATTAAAAGATATACACGTGTATTTGTAGAAGATTCGTACAACATACAATATATGAGTTTAAACAATTTTTGTCATAATAAAATAATTGCATAATAACTTGAAAATATCAATAATCCTTGAATCAATAATCCCCGAAAATATAAATAATAATAATTTTTAAACCTGAAGACCGTAATTGATATTATCCAGTCAAAAATGCTATAAGAAAAATCAAATCGTTCTTTTCTAAAATATATTTTTATATCCATTTATTTATTATTCAAATCGAAAAAATAATTATTAAAATTAACAGACAGATTTAATTTAATTGCGTTTCTGAGTAACATGATATAAGATAGAATCTTATAACATGTTAAATATGTCATGTCTTATAACATAAACTGCGAAATTAAATAACGATTTTGATTTCTCTATACTTCTCATTGTTCCGTAAAAGCTTGTTTTAAATAACCCATGAACCATGGAGATAGATTTCCTCTTTAAATCATGTTTCAAACAATTCATGTTTTCAGAAAGTGACTAATTAACGCAAAAAATCTCCCATCAAACTCAGAGATTAAATTTTAATTCACTTTCAAACGATTTTCAAGCTTTTCGTTTGGATAAACCACGGAGTTAGGGAGTAGAACTCCTAGGAAAAAGTTCCGTTTTTCATTAATATCTCGACAACCCCAGGTCTTAGAAACTCGAAATTTGGACAAAATTTATGGGGGGATATTTCAAGGCTATTCACCAAATTTCATTAAATTCGGTTCAGCCGTTTTTCCGTGATGATGAGACAAACGAAAATTTCGTTTTTTACTAATATCTCGAGAACCACTAGTCGTAGAAACTCAAAACACGGATATAATTTTAAGTGGGGCTATTTCTGGGCTACCCACAAAATTTCATCAAATTCGGTTCAGCCGTTCTCCCGTGATGGTGTGACAAACAGACAGACAGACAGACAGACAGACAGACAGACAGATTTTCATTTTTATTTATATAGATATAAGTATTACATATTTTAAAAAAGGAACATTTTATATCGTCTTCAGCATGACAAGACGATGACTCGAAAACTATAAGGGATTTTCTTAAAATTAAATACAAATTTTTGTACTTTATTTCCTAATGCATATTTCTGCCATTTACTATTTATATCTATCTTTTATAATATCGAAGATATTTCCAGTGAGTTTTTATGAAAAAAACCATACTCAAATATTTTTTTTTTAAATATCAAAATGATTGCAATTATTTTTATATATTCCTAATGTGGAACCTATTTTCGACAAAACAAGAAAAATATCTACATTTTTAACACTTTCCAACATAGTTGGGAAGTATTTATGACTTTGCTCATTCTGTCTACCTGTTGTCACAATAACTGCTGTAAAAATTACTTTTTCGAAATGAAACTTTAGTATGTAGTTGAGACGGTCTGCGGGATATTTAGGATTGCATATGAATATCATCATCCGATTAGTTTCGGATTTACCTAGAGTTAAAAAAATTAAATACGCTGAATCCTATGGAACTTAATTTTTCAAACATTTTTTAAACGAAGTTAAAGCTTACAAATTGCTTCGAAAATTTTATTAAATATTCAAATGATCCCATAAGATGTGTCGAAAAATTTCAGCAAAATGGACTTTTTTAAATAAAAACTGAAATTACAATGACACCCATAATATAGGACAAGATCACGTGACTCATTGAAAAATTTCCTGTCGCCACTTCACTCTTAAGGAATCTTACCTCCCTCTCCCTCCTTCTGAAACATTTTGAGCATTCCAAAGCTCTGGTTTCGAACGTACTAGCTGCATACCGTGAGAATTGACAAAGGACGCTATGACTTTTTTTATGAAAATGGACACCTGCAAGTGTACTAGCGCCCCCATTTTCGCCAACCCTTTGGAAAGGGTTCACCCAGTGAATCGGAGGAGCCCGGGCACGTCACAAATTCTATTTCAATTTTCTGTTGTTGTTTCTTATCCCACTTGACCGACAGCAACATCAGGTCCAGTCCATCAACCCGTGACTGTTCAAAAGATGAAGAACTAGTCCAGGACTGGAGTACAGCCGACTTCTCTGCCATCCAATACATATCAAGGCATGAGCAGGAGAGGCCTGAGCGAAATTGTACTTCTGGCAAAGGGGATAAACCTTAGAACCCAACACATGCCGAAGAGCACGAAGATGGCCGCTGCGGAGACTGGCCAGAGCCGTCCGTTCTCCCCTACTGCCTGCGCCAATCGAAGCAGCAGCAGGACGACTACAATCTTACCACTCATGTACGGGGGCCTTTCTCCAAGTGGAGCTGATTTCAAGTTTGTCTCGTGAGGCAAGTTACGAGAAAGAAAGACAGCCACCGTCAATTGAGCTCCTAAGGCTGCCCTCCCTGGCCAGACCATCGGCAATCTCATTACCGTAAATGTCTACGTGAGATAGCACCCATTGGAAAAATATACTATTTGGGGTACACAAGTAACCCAAATGCTGAACAATATTCACTGTCGTTCCGTTACCATGTCTCCACCATTCAGCCATGTGCTGAATAGAACTACGGCTATCACTCAGAATCCAGATGTCTGTATTGACTATCTCTTTGACTCTTTGACACAATAACTCGAGGTCTCCTCAATGGCTATGAGTGCCGCTCTGAGCAGCAGTCGGGGTTTCACCTACATGTCCTAATACCATTCCCCTGCTTGATGTGGACCCCGCTACCGGAGATGGTGCCATCACCCCTACTTCCATCAGTATAAATCTACAACGCGTCACCGGGAATTTTATAAATAGTTTCCAAAGCGAGCTGTTTAAGATAATCTGAATGCTGCGTGCCTTTGTTAGTGTATGAGCAGAGTTCAGTCTTGAAAAAGACCCGATCACGGAACGACGCAGTAACCTCCATACAGCAGGCCAGAGAGACATGTTCAATTTCGCTTTGCAGCCAACCCTCACTTTCAGCACGGCTAAGTGGGCTTTCTCTCTTAAGACGATGATTGTTGCTCCAGCCACGCACATAACTAGAGGTTCTGTGCTGATCTCCATAACTGATGAGCTTTGCAAAATATTTCGCCAGGAGAAACCTACTCCGAAGCCTGAGGGGTTGTTGTCAGCTTCATACAGTACTATGTCCCTCAGATAGTTATTGCGGAGACCAGTTATAGCTCTGGCAGCAGAAAGCTGAACCCTTTCCAGTTTATCTAGGTTGCTATGATAGACCTGAACACCGTACTCCAGGATCGGTCGAATAAGAGCAGTGTATGTGTTTCTCAGGGTCCGCGTATCCGCACACCAATCTCTACCAGAAATATATTTCAAAATTCTGAGTCTCTGTTTACCACTCAAAACCAAATTGTCTACATGAGCACGACTAAGTATCTCCTGGTCCATAATAAACCCCAAATACTTGGGATGTTTTACACATTTTAGCCTCCTACCCAGAAGAAAGATATCTGGCTCCAGGTTATACAGGTGTCTATTGGTGGTAAATATAATGGAAACTGAATTAGAGGGATCAAAAACGATCTTATGCTTTGCAGCGAAATTCTCGAAATCAAGGAGGGAAGAATTAATATCCTCCTGGGTAGAAGTGATACTTGATTTGCTGCTCCAAATAATTATATCATCCGTATACAATCCCATGCATTGATTGGCATTAGTTCCTGCCTTTATACCAGCAATAAAAAGAGAGAACAGAGTAGGGCTAATCACAGAGCCCTGGGGAATACCCTGACTCAGTCTGAATCTTCCAGAAACACTGTCTCTAAACTTCATTCTAATATACCTGGCCCTTAAAAAATAAGCGGGCCACGGCAAAAACCTCCCCTGATATTAAAGTTGCTAAAGTTGCCTGATATTAAAGTTGCCACGATATAATTTGCAAAGGAGTTTGTTTTTCCAAACCCTGTCGAAGGCCTGAGACAGGTCAAGGAAGGCAGCCACAGTGTGATTTGTAAGCCTACGATTTTGAGGGTCCCTGACCTTTTGACCGAAATATAAAACCTGATTCATCGTGCAGTGGCCCCTTCTAAAGCCATACTGTTCAAGAGGAAGCAGACCATTCTGGTCAAGATGGTAAATAAGTCGACGCAGGACAATCCTCTCCATAAGTTTGCACGACATGTTAGTCAAGGCGATGGGGCTAAAAGTGTTTGGATCATTAGCCTGTTTTCCCTGTTTTCTAATGGGGATGACAAGAGCATCTTTCTATCCCCTCGGGAGCCGTCCAACATTCCAAGAAGTGTTAAAAATATCAAGAAGAAAGTTCTTGCCCAAGTGACTCAAATTGGCCAGCATATGACCATGGATCCCATCCATACCAGGATTATTACCATTATTAACCATTATTCCTCCAAATATGCTTTTCAAGATTTTTCTTTCAAATATAGCGAGAGTTTCATTGTCTTTCTATTAGCAGTAGTAACTCTGTTACGGACCTCCGGGGATATATTATTTAATGTGTTCATTTCAGAGCCTAAATATTTGAAACTATTAACAGTTTCAAACCTGTACTCTCTTATTTCAAGATAAGTATTATTAAAATTGGCGAATGACAAATATTTAGTTTTATTGTAATTAATGGCAAGATGCATCTTACTTGCCGCAGCTTCCAAAGAGAGGAAGGCCTGTCTAAGTGCTTCCAGGATTCGTGCGACAATAACAATGTCATCAGCAAATGCGAAGATCTGCACAGATTTATTTAAAATTGCTCCTCTAGTGTTCATGTTAGAATCTCTTGCAATCCTTTGAAGGGCAAGATTAAAGAGAAGGCAAGCCAGTGCATCTCCCTGTCTGAGATCATTCGAAAAAACAATAGGTTTTGTCAGGTTGTTCTGGATTTTAACACTTAGCTTAGTTTCTGTTAGAATAATAGCGACCAGCTGCATCAGCTTTTCAGGTATGTTAAATTCTCTCATTGATTCCAGAAGTAATTTGCTCTTTACTGAGGCATAAGCCGTTTTAAAATCTATAAACAAATAATGGGTTTTAATATCAAATCCCCTTGCCTTTTTCCATGATTTGTCTCAAGTTAAAGATCTGTTCTGTTGTTGATCTTCCCCTGCGGAAACCGCATTGGTATTCACCAATAATTCTGTCAGTAAAAGCAGCTAATCTGCTGAAAAGTATGTTGGAAAATAATTTATAGATTGTGCAGAGCAAGCTGATACCTCTATAATTCGAGCACTCCAAGATGTCTCCTTTTTCATGCATGAGACGTATGGTGCTCAATTTCCATTCTTCAGTCAGAACTTCATGTTCCCAAATAAAATCGATGAGATGGTGAATTTCCTCCACATCCTGCAGTGCTGCATTTTTTATGAGTTCTGAAGGAATGGAGTCAGGACCTGGTGATTTGTTATTTTTAAGTTTGTCAATCCCTTCTTTAACTTCTATTAAGGATGGTTGTGGGACAATCTCGTTATTTGCAACAGGAAATGAATGAGTTGGCCAAGTCTTCATCCTGTGTGTTACCAATCAACAAATCATCAAAATACTCATTCCATCGGTGAAGAACTTCCCTCTTGTCATTCAAAATGACATTATCTTTGTTTCTACATGAAGTTATTCTAAGTCTAAAATCTTTTCGACCGAGATTAATTTCACGAAAGAAAGCTCTGCTTTCGTTAGATCCCCTCAGATGTTCAACATCTCTAAACCGATCGTCGTGAAAAAGTCTTTTTTTAAGCGGATGAATTTTCTTTTCATGTCTTCTGGTTTTCCTATATTCCTCCACTGAGGTTCTTGTATACCGCTTTTGTAGCATATTTTTATATGCCACTACTTTAGTTTGTGATGCCAACATGCATTCCTGGCCAAACCAATCTTTCGATATAGTTTTTTCAGTATTACCCAGTATGCCATTAGCCATATGCATAACCGCACTTTTGAGTGCATTCCAGTTTAGTTCCACACTTTCCATTTCAGCAAGGTTTTTTGATTTTAACTCCTCACTGAGATTAGACTGGAAGCTTTGCTTACTTGTTTCATTTTTTTAACTTTTCACAATTAAACCGCTTCTGTCTCTTTCCCCGTAACTTACGGGTATTCGCGATTTTACGTTTTCCATAGGGCGGTCGGATATTTCTTTCTTTGGATTTCGTAACAAGTAAGTTTTTATGGGATAGGATTGTGAGTCACAATCCTATCCCATCCTGCACCCCCGCAAGCTGGGTACCCATTTTAGTCGCCTCTTACGACATGCATGAGCTACGTTGGAACTATTCTTTCACTTTCTTTTTCTGTATTCCCTTTTGCATTTTGTGTTAGGGTTTTTTCCCTTCGGGGTTTTCCCCTCTTTACAATTTTTTCTTGTATTGCATTGTATTGTACTGTACTGTATTGTATTGTTTTTATGTTTTGTTTCGTCGTTGTCAATTTTTTGCTTGTCTTGATGTAACTACTTGTTTTCTGATTCAATTTTAATATGTACTGTAACTTCTTGAATCTAAAATAAAGTTCCCGGCCACACATTTAGCAACAGTAAGCCTTCGTGTCTGTCGTGTGGTCTGGGTTTTCAACACTTCAACACCCGGTCACCACATGGGTGGCAAAGAGATAGCATCTCCAAAAAGAGATGTCCATCCTGACGATTGCCATCCTTGCTGTTCCAGGGGAAAATCCTTTGTCCGCTTCTCCACTGCAGAATGCGTACCAGAGGTTACACTTGAAAATCAATTGATTATGTAAATGGAATGAATTATGGAATTTAAGTACTAAAATCGAATCCTAATAGGGTTCAATTACTATAATATCCGCGATAGCTAACTTCATTAGGCAAAGCAAACTATTGCTGTATTAAAATTAATTACCAGGCTTTAATATGCGTTTTTAAAATAAAAGCTATTTAATTAACCAATATCTGTATTTATTGTGCATTCTCTCGCAGGATGCATTTCCAAAATACTCAATCTCGACAATTGAGTGAGAGGCCTTTTTACGATCAGTGGCAAATTTTTCATGGTATTTTTCCAGCGCGGAAACGTCACGCCTCCAATTCGAAAGTAGAGGGTTTCACGGAAAACAACGTGAACAACGACAAAACACGAGGAATGCAGATATTTAAATCTGCAATCACCTCCCTAAAAGTGTCGCGTTAGTATGTCAGAGCCCCCCATGCAATCCAGGAGAATGAAAACACTCAGGTTCGACCATGCTGAATCCAAATCTGAAATTCATTTTCAAATGATCCATTGGATCTGGAGAAATAGTCTTTCAAATGCTGGCCCTTTCAGCTATTTTTGTGTTTATAATCTCAGGCGCAAGGTGTCGCCACAACATGATACAATTGCAGGGTTATGAGACTAATAGTTAGAATTAAGCTCTTAGCAAGCACGTATTCATAGAGGGGGTCCGGAAATGAAATATCTGGATACGTCCTTGCCTGTGCTCTCGTATTTTCTCGTTCAATTGTGATCCAGTATCGATTTAGTCAAGTTTTATTCAAGTGTAATTAGTTTTTTTTATCAAACTTTTGTTTTGGATTGAAAGTTCACTATACTTTGGACCGAAATGAAATTTCCGGATACGTCCTTGACTCTTAGAGTTAGAGATGAGACCACCTCCAGGGTTCAGCTAAATAGGAATGTTAATATTAAGAGAAAGTTAATATTGGGAGCATGGAGGTAGAAAGAAGGAGATAAAACTCCTAATGGATGAAAAGCTTGAAAATGCCATAATGCTTTGACAATTATATCTAGGTGTCACTGTTGTTAGTAAAGTAGCTATTCTTGTTAGTGGATACAATATAAATTCGTAGTATTTAGTATATGCATTTTTGATTATTTTTAAATGAAAGGTTCCCTTATTATGAGTATAATGAACCAGTATTTTTTTCATAGTTGTAGGATAGAGAACAGAATATAGGGATATCAAAATAAATTGAAAGATAAAATAATTTTGAAAATGTAGGAATATTCTTCTAGTAAAGTTTCTCTCAGCCGGCCCATTACTCTGGGGCTAACCGTTCTTGAGATATTTCAGTTTTCCGCCTTTTTTCCGCGTTACTTTTGAAAATACTTTCAGTTACTCAATGAAATTGGAAATAAAATTAAGATTCACTGTCATTTCACATGAGAATGCTCGTGATTTCGTGTCATTTAACTCAGTTTAATGAATAATTAAATAACAAGAAAAATCAATCATGCATAAAGCATGGATTATGAAACGCTTCCCGAATCAAATGCAATTCTATTTAAAGATCTCTGAAATGCAATACATACAGAGCTGATATTGTTTCATTATTACAACTACAATAATTTATTTTACTTTAAAACTTCAAACTTCATCGGAAAAAATTAACTTTGTTCAAATGACGTCAACAAATATAAATCATATGACTCTCTATGTAAAAGCGACGAATTTCATTCATACACTTTTACATCAAACTCCAGAGTTAAATAATTTTGCGTGAAAAAAAAATTCAGCAATTCTTATACAAATCATCTTACAATCACTCATCTTCTACATCCATTAAAATTAAACTTCGTTGTAGAAATAATCAAAGTTGGATGATCATTTAAACTCAAAAAGTAGTGTCATTGCGTTGGCGCAGAATAGAGATGCGCAGAAAATACGCAAAAATAAAGCGGTTTGAGGACGGATACAACACTCAATATAAATTTAAAATCACGATTTTTACGTTAGGAAAAAAAAGATGGATGCCGTATTTTATTTTGAAGTGGGTCACGTGATCTCTTCATATTATATATATATAATTATTTTAATTTTTATTAAAAAAACTATCGAACGTATTTCGCTGATTTTTTTTTATATATTTTATGGGATAATTTGAATACTTTCTAAAATTTTAGAAGCAATTTGTAAGTTTTAACTTCACTTTAAAAAAATTGTTTGAAACATGAGGTCCCATAGGGTTCAATGTATTTCACTTTTTCAACTCGGGTCCCATCCAAACCGAATTGGGTGGTATTATTGACTTACATTCCCGTATGTCCCACAGACCGTCTCAACAACATATTAAAATTTGATTTTGATAAATTCATTTTTACGGCAGTTATCGTGCGAACGAACAGACAGACAGCACAGAATGAACAAACTCACTAACTATGTAGTAAAGTGTTAAAAATGTATTTGGTTTGTAGGAAAAGTCCTATGCTGCCTACATCAGATTTTTTTCAGTCTGTAATAATAACGGAAGCTGAAGAGCTGGGGATGTTCAAGCGCCGAGCTTTACGAGCCGATTCGTCAAAGAAATCGAAATCGAAACGAGGCCAGATGTTCATCCCCCCAACCCAACAGAACCCTAAAATAAAAGAGCCGTTTCAAATGACATAACGCGAGCAACAGAAACTTTGCAAAGAGGAATAGAAACCGTAAAACTAAATTTAGTTCCTCGACGGTCATTTATCTGCGCTTACTCTTTTGTATTTTCGGTCTGAACTGGTAGCGGAGATCGCATTCCGTGGCCTTTTGTTAGCCTTTGCAACACAATTTCTGAATTTTTCAACAGTGGGCCATAAATGGCGGCAAGAAAGATCATTTACTTCTAACTCGCATTGCCTCAAGTTATTTGGTTGAGTGTAAAACAACTTGTTTCTCAAATGTATTTGTTGGATATTAAAATCCTCTCTGCTAAGAAGTGAAAATTCTGATGTGGACATTCCATGACTTTCCCTACAGCCTAGAGTTATTTTCCTCCTTATTTCTTTAAGGACTCATTCAATTGAGTTTCACGGCACATAACACGCATCATCACTTGAAATGACACCGAAGGCCCCTTTGAATTCCATTTTTGTTTTCATTAGGTAACTGGACGGATTTCTAAGAGCAGCGTAGGAAAATGCAAAAACATTAGACCATCTCGAGAACGGCTGGTTCTGGAGTAATAGGGTGGGTCTTATTCTTTTCATCATCAGAAATGGCATATAAAACAATCATTTAATAAATACATTTCAATATACGTAGTCCTTTATTTTAGATTATTGGAGATTTTTAAGATTCTTTTATCCGGAATCCTACAAAAATTTATACAGCACTAGAATCTCCTTCGAGTGATTTTCCTACCAAATTATGTGAAATGTGTTCAAGTAGCTCTTTTTAGCTACAGTCAATAAATACAATTTTTGCAGGCCATTTCGTAAAAAAAGACTTTTATCCCGAATCATGCCAAAATCTTGCCATCCACTGGTGACCCACCTATAGGATCGATTCATTTCTGAGAGACAGTGAAGACATCACCTACACAGGCCGACAGACACCTACACAGGCCTGACGGCAGATTTTTCGTCTTCTAGAGGTCTCAAAACGTAATCAACTCGAGTTGCGATTTTAAACACAATTCCGATCCTTTCCATACGCATTATACCTTGCATCGTAGAAAAAGTAAATAAGTGCTAATTTCTTGCCAGATATGGGCTCCAATTACATATGGAATTTGCTTATTCTATTTACCAGTTCTACTTAACACCGAACAAGGACGCGATTGGACGTCTGAACGAAAATGACTTCCCCCTCGTAGAAAGAAACTACAGTGGAAATTTTTATTATATTTTTGGGAATGTAAATGGGGTATTGTCGTTTTAAAAATTTTACATGTTCAATAGATATTGTGTCACTGACATTTTAATTAATTTATCTGCTCATCATACACTCTGTTGCAAAACAATATATGCACCCCTAGAAAATTGAGCCGCAGCAGCGAAACTCGGCATGAAAATGTCGTTTAAACAGCAAATGATGAAACTGTCAGTGCCAATGGTGCTATAGGGCTCATGCAACCTGTATGAGAATGACGCATCGTGAATCATTTAAAACGACCTATGTTCTAACTCATAGGTAATCGGAACTGGATATTATTTTTTTGATACTGCAAGTTGTGTACAAAATTACCTTTCAGACATATTCGACGCCACGAACAACTGTCGAATTTAGAGGGAGGTCTCATCCTAGGTCTAAGGGAAGCTGTTGGGTCCAACAGACGTATCAGTCACCATTTTGGTCGAAGCAATAGGATAGTGGGTCGGTATTGGCAACAGTGGATCAGAGAAGGCACATTTAACTGTCGCAGAAGCCCAAACTGACAACTTCTTGAGAAGATTGGGCAGTCTGAAGAAGAGCCATGTTCATACTAATAACGTCGCTATCTGCTTGTGTTGCCTCGGTGTCTCCTGCGCCTCTCACTTATATGGAACTTTTCTCCAGGACAAAATACAGTAACAAAGACACCTGGCTCGTTCCACCAGTACACCACTGGTATCAGGGGAACCGACCGGGTGGTTCTCTGGCACTTAGTTGTAATAGGCAGGATCAAACTGCTCTTGCTCGGTTCCTCAGTGCGCATCTCAGATCTATAGAATATATTGAGGACTCTGTTTTGAGGTCTGCACCAAGTGTTCTTCTTAGCAGGCCTCCCCTGTTCTTATTCTTGCGTGCCTGGGGCTCTCCACGCGGGACCTTGCTGACAGTACGTTGTTAGTGCTGGATTTCTTTAGGGTGTATAATGTCATGGACCTGATCTATCTCTGCTCACTATATAGGATATAAGGGTATCATAGTAAGGAATTTATTCCTTACTATGATACCCTTATATCCTATATAGTATGATTTATGATTTATTCCTTAAATTCCTATGATTTATTCCTTACTATGAATTTTATTGGTCATCACCAATACTTGCGATTTGTTTGACCAAAGTGAGTGCTGCTAGCATATTCTATAAACCTTCTAAACCTTCAAGTGTATTTATGGAAGAATAAAACCAATTAAAATTTTAAATTAAAATTAAAACATTTTAAAAGTCCAGCTGTTAGTTTTTATTTGTAGTACAATACAACACTTGTGAGATATTATTGTGTGTATGTTGAAAAATGGGTTAATGTTAGAATTAAAATAATTTTGAGTAAAAAAACATCTTTTCATCTAACCAATTTGGCTTCAGGAAGCGACTGAATCCGCGTTACTTAAATTTATTAACTTTACTGTGAATAGCACTGATAAAAATAAACAAGAAAGATCAATCATGCATTGATTATGAAACACTTTCCAACTGAAATGCAATCCACAGAATATGCCTCATCTCTAAAATGCGATGCATTCAGCAGCGATGATATTTTTTTAATTATCACAGAACTACAGTAATATTTATTTTACTTGGAAACTTCATCGTAAAAAAACGAACTTTATTCAAAGTACATCATCGAAGTATAAATAGTCTGGCTTTCTATGTAAAAGTGTGAATATTTAATCCAGACTCCAGAGTTCAAGAATTTTGCGTAAAAAATCAGCCATTCCTATACAACCCATCTTACAATCGCTTGTTTACATTTTGCATCCATTAAAATGAGGCTTCGTTGTAGAAATAATCAACTTTGGTTGATCATTTAAACTCAAAAATAATGTCATTGCGTTGCAAAAATAAAACGGTTTTAGGACAAATGCAATACTCAATACAAATTTAAAAGATTAAAAATAAATTAAAAATTACCAAACCTATTTTGCTGAAATGCTTTTTATATATTTTATGGGATTATTTGAATATTTTCTAAAATTTTCGAAGCCATTTGTGAATTTTAACGTTGCTTAAAAACTTTTGTAAAATGAGGTCCCATAGGGTTCAATGAGGTCCCACAGGGTCCCATAGGGTTCAATGCATTTCATTTTTTCAACCCGGGTTCCATCCAAAACTAATTGAGTGATATTATTCATTTACATTCCCATATATCTCACAGATCGTCTCAATAACATAATCAAATTTCATATTGACTAAGTCATTTTTACGGCAGTGATCGTGCGAACGGGCAGACAGACAGAGTGAACAAAGTCATAAACACTTTTCAACTATGTTGTAAAGTGTTAAGAAGACTACCGCTCTACTTTTGGATATCTCAGTGGCTTTCCATATTTTTTATCATGAGATTTTATTTTAAAAGACTAACGCTTATCATCTTTTCTCTCATGTCTGGTTAAACCTCACTTACAGATAGCAATTGTGAAACATTCATTATTCCACTATCGTCACCATGTCCTCCTAGATTCAGTTCTCAGACATCCCTTATTTCTCCTGTATTTTAATGATATGTGTATCATTTAAATCAGTTAAACTCTTTTACTGATGACACAGTACTAATATATTCTGAAAATGATTATAATAATTTGTAAGGATTAACAAATTCTATTCTCGACTTCTTATTTTACAAGCAGTGTCTTTCCCTTGGAAAGAAAGGTCTAAATTTAAATAGCAACCGCATAGATTGCAGACGGTAGAGGGTGCTAGCAACCAGGTTTTAGAGCAATGGCACGTAGCTTCAACCGGACCATTGTGCCTTTACACTTCCGAAACAAAATACTCATGCAATATGGAAATTTCCATTATTTTTGTATTACAAACGATTACTTAAGAAACTTACAATCGTTCAAGCTCTCATTTTAGTAGGATATATCCAAATTTTTCTTCTTGGATGGATATTTTTAATGAACCGGAAAATAAAATATTCGCTTTAATTAAAATATATACGCGAGTTTTTTTAAAAAAAAATTGTTATATATCTTTCCCTTCTCGCTCGCATATACATTGCAGAATTGGCTAGTCAATAGTATATACATCTTTAGAACGCTAGCGAGTGACTACGATAAAAACGAGTGTACATTCACTTAAAATCACTTAAAGTGCACTTAAAGTGAAATCTTAAATATATGTTGTTATTCAAATTTTCTAATCTTATTTTCATCACAAAGATAAATTTTGATGATTAACGGGTTTAATTTCAATTTTTATTGTCATCATCGTCTGTTTACCACGACACACTATGGCAAAAAGTAGACACGCCCTTACGTTTCTGCGCATTCTACTACGTGCGTTATTGACACTCATGCCCATGCTCTATAAAAGTGGGAAGCACGAGGTGTAGGGACATGGTACGTAGAGCGTGGCGTGTGTGGATGCAGGCGATGGTAGAAAGGGTGTACCCTGTACAAATTACGTTAATGGAGTTTATGTTAGGATTTCTGCAGTTTAAGAATAAAATTGTTGTTTTTATCAGAAGATGCCTGCGTGTTCCTGCTCTCTCTCTCTCTCTGTCTCTCTCAAATCGTCATTTTATTTGTTTTTTTACGGATCGAGATCACACCCTCCAATGCATTATGAGAGCCTGACACCACCTATGCTTGTAGGGTATCCTTGTTTGGAGTGGTGATTATTTTTCTAATATGTATCCTTTGATGAATGTTCAGTCGCAGCTGCATCCGTTGATTATGCGTAATAACAATGATGCCGCTGTTACTGAGTTAAAAATAACGGTTTGACATGTTACCTATGCGTCAACCTCATATTTTCAATTGTAATTTCTTTTTATAAGAACCCCCGAATATTTAGATATCAATCGCAATATCAGATCCACTCGTTGTTACAGCTATAACTCTGTCACACCTAAAGCTAATCATGATATTTTTCATAAAAACTTATTGTGATTAGACTCTAAAAATTTTAATGTTCTACCTAGTGAGCCTAAATCTGAAAAGCCACTTCTTTTAAGTCTAAGTTATCTTTATTCATATGCAAAGACGGAAGTATATTTTTTATTTTTCTAAATAGTATATTTTGTTAATGATTGGATTGTTCCTGTTGCCGATCTGTCCTTTTAGTTTGCCGATCTGTCCTCACGAGTCCTTTAGGCCGAGTCCTTTAGTAACAAATGGTCTCTGTTCTGCGTTTATGGTGTGTTTATTTTATCTGTTTTGTGCTTTATGGTTACACTTACTATTACTAATTAAAGAATTTTCCATTCTAATGTTATTTGAGATAACAAATGATACTGATATTTCTATACTGTGGTAACATTGTGTAGTGTAGTAGTGGATAAGGCACACAAAACTCATATATAATTACGAATATTGCCTTTATACATATATTTTATTCTTCGATGACATTTAACATCTCTACTACGAAAGCAACTAACTACGCGCTACTATCTACATATTTTCATGGAAAATGATTAAGCAAACTGAAGTCTCGAAATGCCCTAGCAGCGTCGTTGCTGCCTGCCACGCTTCTCCTGCTCTTCTCACTTCAATCACAGAGAGGGCGCCACTCACCTTGTGTTTGCGCAATCTCCACTACACATTGTTTCATCCATGAATAGTTAGTGCGTGTTGTCAAAAAGTAAATAAAATTATAGACAAACTAGATGCAGTAAAACCAAAGCCGAAATCAATAGAAAACAGTGGCAGTATTTTGTTCAGAAAGTCTACTTGATGATTTGCTGAATTCTCAGCTCGAAGTATGGATCTCTAATTCCCAGTCTTCACCGTGACCCATATTAACTCATCATAAAATTTGGAAACTGAAATCAGCATTATTTTTAATTATACGTGCAATTTAAATACCTTTCGCTCAAAAAGCACATTTTGTGCCACAACCAAGTTGAAGGTACAATCATTCTAGTGAAAAACAGCTGCTATACAATTATGTTCGTAACGCCATTATTCCCTTTCGAAGCAAGTTTAACCCCTGCTCCCGAGACTCATTTTGCAAATCAGGACGCTTCGCCTACTACTCGATGAGCTCGTTCGCGAGTTCTTTCTCTCCGTCTGCTACGTAGGCCTTTCGGGTCCTCCCTTGATCGTTAACGTTCACCAGCCCCGTAGCTCTCTTTCAATTCGACCGGCACAAAATATTGCCTTTGTATCTCTTGCTTGCTGCTGCTCACCAACCCCGGACCAGGATCTCCGCCTGCCGTTTATGGCCGCTCATTAATTGTCAAAGTTTGCTTCGGAAGCTCTTTCGTAACGACTACGTGGCAGCTTTGCAAGCAAATAAAGCGTTTCGCAAGTATTGTTGTCATAAACATTTACAATTTATTATTTGAAAACGATGCTGCCATTTCGAAAGACATAATATTTAAATAACGCTCAATAATCAATCTATTTGAATCGTTTAAATTAAAAATTTTAAATTTTGCTTTTTTGAAATGACAACTGCATTTTCAACAATGAAAGTTAAATCATTTCAATATTACTTCTATTGAGATGCGTTTTCAGCGTTTTCAACAATGACCTATTCGATTTTAAAGCTAATTGACCGGCAATTAAATTTGCATACAATAATTAGTGTAAAAGTATTTCACTTCAAAATTGTATAAAAATTAGAAATTTGTATCCGTTTATAACCAAAATGGGGGGCGACACACGGGAAGGCATTCTAAATCACCACGCCAAATTGCAGATCATTGGATGCCATAGGTCATTAGATGCCATAGGTCTGGCGCTAGACTTGACAGAAAATATATGTTTTTACTCTAGACAGACGTTTTATATGAGCCTCATAATTTACCTTGCCTAGGAGCCAGGAAAAGTGCTACACCGGCCCCGACATCTGGATCATTAAAATGTAATCTCTGAACAATCCATCTGCCTTTCCAGTATTAAAAGAGACAAGAAGGAAGAAAGTGAATATCCAGAGAAGGGGATTCGGAGAGCTTTATGACCTGATCCGTCATCGAAATCGAAATCGAAACGCGACCCAAAACAACTCCACTCGGTATATCCCGAAACAAAAGCAAGTCCTAAAAACCCAATGTTTCAAATGACATACGATCCGTACAGAAATTGTGCGCTGAATGTTCTAATCGTAAAAGTAAATTTTGTTCCTCGACGGCAAACAAACATTTTTACGCTTTTCTCTATTATTTTTACGGCTTCAGCTGGCAGAGGGAGACATTTCGAACGCTCTTTGTTAGCGGACTTTCTGAATTTTTCATCATCTCCCCGTAAAGGGCGATCCAACTTTACTTTTTCCCGCGTATTTTAAAATGGGCGATAAGTAAACTACCTTGTTTCTGAAATGAGTTTGTTGGAGCTGTGTAGGAGCAGTCTGCTAGAAAAGGAAAAACGATTTCTGCTTCATTTTGGGCTCAGATTATACAAGCAGAACAAAAACATCCGTTCAGTATATTTATAATAGAAAGTTAAAAATCTGCCCTAATAATAATTCAATGATATAGCAAGAAAGATCAATCATGCACAAAGCATCGAATGTATGAAACACTTCAATTCAACTCAAACGCAATCTTATTGAAACATCTCTCAAATGCGATTTATTCAGCGCTGATATATCTTAAAGGATGACAGTACTACAATCATTTATTTTATTTGAAAACTTAACATTTCAACAAAAACATGAACTTGATTCAAATGCCGTCATCGAAATATAAATCGTCTGACTCGCTATGGAAAAGCAGTTAGTATTTTATTTATGCACTCTTATTCCTGACTCCAGAGCAAAATAATTTTGCATGAAAAAATTCTACCATTTATATACTACTCATCTTATAATCCCTTGTTTACATTCTGCATCCATTAACATGAAGTGTCGTTGTAATCAACATTGGGTGATCCTTCAAACTCAAAAGTAGTGCCATTCCGTTGGCACAGAATATACATGCACAGAAAATAGGCAAAACAAAGCGGTTTTAGGACGGATGCAACACTCAATATAAATTTAAAAGAATTTTAAAAACCCCAATTTTGACACTAGGAAAAAAGGATGTCCTATTTTATTTTGAAGTGGATTATTATTTTAATTTCTATTTAAAAAGTGACGGAACCTATTTTGCTGATTTTTTATATATATATATTTTACGGGATCATTTGAATATTTCCTAAAATTCTCGAAGCAGTTTGTGAATTTTAACTTCGTTTAGCAAATGTTTGACAAATTAGGTTCTGGAAGGTTTAATGTATTTCATTTTTTCAACCCGGGTTCCATCCAAAACTAATTGGGTGATATTATCTATTGACATTCCCATATGTCCCACAGCTCGCCTCAACAACATACTAAAATGTCATTTTGATCAAGTCATTTTTACGACAGTGATCGTGCAATCGGACAGACAGACAGAATGAACCAAGTCATAAACAGTTTTCGACTGTGTTGTAAAGCGTTAAAAAGGTATAATTTGATTGGAAGAGGTCTTTTAATATCTTCGCATGTGTCCGAGAATATTAGGAGACTAAAGTGATCGGAAGAAATGCAATCTTTCACATATTTAAATACTCCGTCCTATGATGGACTCATTGTATACTTATTAAAATAATTTAATATATTCTATTCAATTGGGTGCTTCGAAATGGTGTCTCCGAGATACACATCCCACTTTAATGGCCGATTCGAAGGCCGAAGGTGTGCGATGGATCTGATACATTATTATTTGTCTGTGAAATAAGTAAAGGCATTGGCATTAAACAGGGAAAGAGACGGAATGCTTACACCAGAGTTTCAGATTTTTTTAAAATTCTAGATTTGTGTATTTATTTATTTTCTATTCTCTACAGCGCCCTATTAGTAGGAATTATTATTTTCAGTCTTTCTCTTGCATTATTTAGAAATCTTGACTGCTTGAAATTTTCAGGCGTGTCTTCAGATATGCTATGCAAGTCGCCCGTTATCCACTCAAATAACGATATATCATTTTTATCCCGCGTATTTAAAACACCCATTTTGGAAAGTTTGGGTGTCAATGCCATAAAGCACAGTGAATTCCCACAGAATAAATAGCCCCACTCAAGTTTATTTCAGCGGATAAAAGCATTCTAACCAGCACTCAATGCAATGATCCAAAGCAGAATTCAATGGTAGATATTACTTCATTTTCGATATTCCATCAATACACCCATACACCCATACTGGATGTATTTTTCCAAAACATATAAGCTAACTTTTATAGCCTCTCTACAATACTTTATCCGCTTTTAATTATCCTGTAGGGGGTATGAAACTCAATTATTCAGTCTGATTGAGGGAGGCATTTCGGCTTGAGGTGTTCCTGCAATGGAGTTTTACAACCCAGTTCCTCATCGGGATCGAAATGCGACTCAATATCTCAAAGACAATCCAACTCGAGATGCCCTAAAACAGAAATGAATCCTAAAAGTGCATTTATGAATTCTCAAATGATGTAACGCGAGCTGCACAACCATTTTGCAGAGATTGTTCCAATCTTAAAGTAAATGGTGTTCCTTGACGGCCAACAACTCTTTTTAGACCCTTTCTCTTTTATATTTTACGGCTTGAATTTGCAATAAAGACATCTCACCGGAACTTTGTAAGCGTCGGCAGCCATTTCTGAAATCTCATACAATAAACCCGGATCATTTTTCTCTCATTCTCGCAGCTCGGCCATTCTAAAATGATTCCGTGTCTCAAAACGAGAACAAGTCAAACAACTTTCTCAAACCCGTCTGTGAGCTGTTGGTAAGAAAATGGTTGAGCAAAATGTAAGAAAGACTTATGTTCCTATAAGTTTCTATTTCACAACGTACCGAGGGTTAACTTGCCCTAACTAATGACGCACTTAATTTTATTTTTCACAACAATGAAACTGTTGTGAAAAATAACTTCCCGATTCTCAAAAATCACGTGATCACTGATCCGTAAATCGCCCCTTTATACATGATGATGTCCCATTTTGTCCTATACTGCCATGCTAAAATATAAATTTTAAAGTTTTCGCTCGAATTTGAAGAAGCTCTATCTAGTCCTTTCTGTGGCAGCTATAGTGTACACAAGAAATCGATCCCGGACAGGTCATGAATCTTACTGCCCTAACGGGGAATCGAACCCTGGATCTCCGAACTAGCCAGCCGAGCTCTACCATTGAGCTACTGGGACGAAATGTCAAGATCTTATCGTCGAAGTGGACTCTGCAACATCACTCCTAAAAATAGTCAAAACGAGTTCAGATGATCGTACACCCTATATTGGCATTCAAATCTCAAATTCGAAAATGTTCGTGAAAACGTCCTCTATACTCTATTACATATCACTCGATTTTTCTGAAAACTCACATCTAGTTTTAATATGATGTAAATATTATAAGATAGAAAATCTTACGTCTGTGATAAGCCGCTTGACAGCTTATGTCCTCTTTAAAAATCTGGAGCTGCTGCGGAAGTGAAATACTGTCTGGCACGCAGTCAATATTCGTAGGAACGACTCGAGATTCGTTCAGGATTCGTCGACAATCTTCCACTCAACACCCGCTTGCATTGCGGGTGTTGAGTGGAAGATTTGAATAGCGTGTAATACATAGCCGCCGTCATCACGCAAGGTGGTGAAACACATATTGTTATTGAGTTTCCCGATTCTCAAACCGTGAAGATAATGAGGGCCCAATGCACTGCTTCCTACGCGATTATTCGAACGTCGGCTTATTATCATGCCCTGAAAGGACCATAGGACCCCATTTTACATATCAGTAGGGAATGTAAAATGGAATGAACAATGACGTCCTGGATATGATTTACAAAAGAGATCCAGAACATAAAGCTTTTACTTTTTCCAGAACTTGGAGAACTTTTGATAGAGCTTGAAGAACTTTTCCCTGAGCTTGGAGAGCATTTTCCAAAACTTACAGTAAACTCTGTATATTTTACAAAATTGCTGTGCATGAGTGTTTTTAATAAGACGTAGAAACAAGATTTTTCTTTGCAAATGCAACAGTACTGAAATTACAAATGAGTTATTGAGATCCCATAAATTAAAAACCCCTGCGATGTAAAAATTTTAGTTTAATAAATTTTAGGGTGACGATTTCGTAAAATATAGTAAAAAGTAAATCATCATTTTCCCACAAAATAAAAAATTAATTTTGGGACAAAAGGGCCATTATTAAATATCGATATAAACAAAAATACGGATATCAATACAAATCAGTACATGTTAGTATATATTTATACTTTATATTATTAATACGGATATCAATACAAATGAGTACATGTTAGTATATATTTATTATATTATTAATACCATTATTAGTTAGTATTTGTTAATGTTACCAGTATTAGAGTAGCAGTGGTTTGGGATAATTTGACTACTGAAATGTGAAGCTAAAAGAGAAGTCTAGTAAATGTAACGTTTTAAAATGCTTCTGTGTCATACTTTTTACATAAAATTATTATTATTTTGTAATAAAATGCAATTTTCATTAGAATGCATAAGAATATAAGCTATTTTACCATACTCTCATCCATTTCACTAAACATTCGTATGTTTAGGAGAAAATTCGTATTCAGTTTTAAAATCAAAGCATCAAATGCCTCTAGAACCATATAATAGCCTGCTGACATGTTTCTTATATCAAATTTTGCAGGATTGTGTTATTAGTGTAGAATTCTTTATATATTGAACATTTATAGACCATTACTAAAAGGCACAAATAAGTTGGTAATACATTGGTAATAACAAATAAGTTGGTAATATATTGTTTCTGTGTTTGCCTTCGCCTTTTGGGATTTATCTGATCTGAAATCTGATTTTTAACACTTTGCAACATAGTTGGAAAAGTGTTCATAACTTTGTTCAGTCATTCTGTCTGTCTGTCTGTCCGTCTGCGCGATAACCGCCTTAAAAATGACTTTATCAAAATGAAATTTTAGTATGTTGTTGAAACGGACTGTGGGACATATGGGAATGCAAATGAATAATATCACCCAATGAATTTTGGATTGAACCCGAGTTGAAAAAAATGAAACACATTGAACCCTACTGGATCTCATTTTTCAACCATTTTTTAAACGAAGTTAAAATTCACAAATGGCTTCGAAAATTCTAGGAAATATTCAAATTTTTCCGTTCAATGTATAAAAAAAATTTCAGCAAAATAGGTTCCATAGTTTTATAAATAAAAATTTAAATAATAATTACCCCCCATATAATACGAAGAGATCACGTGATCTACTTTAAAATAAAATAGGACATCCATCATTTTTTCCCAGTGTAAAAATCGTAATTTTTACTATTCTTTTGAATTTATACTGAGTGTTGCATCCGTCCTGAATTTGCTTTATTTTTGAGCATTTTCTGTGCATCTCTATTCTGTGCCAACACAATGGCACTATTTTTGAGTTTAAAGGATCATCCAACTTTGATTATTTCTACAACAAAGCCTGATTTTAATAGATGCCGAATATAAACAAATCAAGCTGTAAGATGAGTTGTATAATAATTCCTGAATTTTTTGACACAAAATTATTTAGCTCTAGAGTCTGGAATATAGGTGATATAAATAAAATATTCATTGATTTTACATGGAGAAGCAGACGATTTTATAGCATTGTCTTTTCGATGAAGTTTTAAGCGTGGAATTAGAAAGTACTTAAGATTTTAAGTAAAATAAATTATTGTAGTATTGTGAAAATTTTAAAAAAATGTAGCCGTCGAATGTATCGCAATTTTATAAAAAAATTGCATTTCAGTTGGAAAGTGTTTGATAATCAATGTCTTATGCATGATTAATTTTTTTTGTTTTTATTTCGCAATTAGTATTTTATGTTTAGCCCTATATGCAGCGATTTTGACCTATATTCGAACAAATAAATTCCTGAGCGAACTAAAATATTATCAACAAATTTCCATCTTGGCACCATCGAAAATATCGAAAACTTATCTGTTAAATAAACATTGAATGGAATCTATATGATTATTCGATGGCTTTGAGTGATTGTTTTTAAACATATACATTTGTGCATTTTAAACTTCTTCTATTTTAAATTCCGATATACCGAAATGGACTTGCCATCCATCGTTTATTTTTTTCAGTATGAGTCTAATATACAGGTATCACAGACTGCTCCAGAAAAAAATTATTTCGTAAACCCAACTGTTGATTAGTTAAAA
Source organism: Amaurobius ferox (assembly GCA_951213105.1). NCBI lineage: Eukaryota > Metazoa > Arthropoda > Arachnida > Araneae > Amaurobiidae > Amaurobius > Amaurobius ferox. The sequence continues at coordinate 149,534,276 of OX578143.1, forward strand.
AAAATTATCGGGGCTTGTCTTAAACTTTTCGAGGGAACATTGCGACGTCCCACTCCCTTTCGGATCCCTCTCCTAGAACTGCTCTAACTCCTGACTGCTCCCCTTGCACGGGGAGAGGGGGAGCTGTAGAGACCACTCTAAGCATGAAAATATCAAAAAGCTCAGCTCCTGGCAGTGAGGAGTCTCCCCAAGGTTCGCGTGAGTGCAATTATCGGATCGAAACCATTATACATTCCGTTCAAATGTATTCCTTAGGCACCTGATGCTAATTTAATTATTTGAACGTTTGCTTTTTAGAACTGTGGCAATTCGTTTTAGTACACAATGTAATTGAAGGATTTACGTTTTAAAACGTCATTTTTGAAGTGTCCATATTCAGTTCTTTTAATATGCGTACATCCATGTTAACAGAAAGTACAATTCCTTTTTCCGCTGTTTTCTGCTACACCTGCGCATACTAGTAGCAATCTGTAAGTATGTCCGAAAGGGTGGAAAAATAAAGATTATCTAAAAATCTAATTTCTCATTTTTAACACTTTACAATACAGTTGAAAAGTGTTTATGACTTTGTTCATTCTCTCTGTCTGTCCGTTTGCACGATAACGGTCGTAAAAATGACTTTATCAAAATGAAATTTTAATATATTGTTGAGACGGTCTGCATGCCATATGGGAATGTAAATGAATAATACACCCAATTAGTTTTGAACTGAAGTTTGTTACCCGGGTTGAATAAATGAAATACTTTGAACTCTATGTAACCTCGCTTTTCAAGCATTTCTTAAGCAAAGTTAAAAATCAACAAAAAATACCAATCACGCATAAAGCATTCATTATGAAATGAATAGTTTTAAAGTTATCAAAATACTACATTGATTTATTATATTCGAAAACTTGACTTCATCGAAAAAAATGAACTTCATTCAAATGACGTCATTGAAATATAAATTGCCTGGCTCTCTATGTAAAAACTGTAAATAATTCATTCATACACATTTTATCCATTCCTTTTGTTCATCACAAAACTACAATAATTAATTTTATTTAAAAGCCTAAAACTATGGAGGTAAACGTAGTTTAACTCTATGCTTAAAACTTCATCGAAAATGTCTACTATAAAATCGTCTGCTCTCTATGTAAAATCAATGAATGTAGCATTCATATCAGCTATGCTTTAGACTCAAAGAGCGTGTGTGCTTAATTTTGTGATGAAACCATGGAGGTACAAGTAATTTAACTCAATGTGGCTAAAATATCGTCTGCTTCTCTATGTAACTTCACTTAATATTTCATTCATATCAGCTATATTGCAGACTCCAGAGTTAAATAATTTTGCGCTAAAGTAACTCAGCAATGCTTATCCAACTAATTCTACACCTTTTGGTGTTTACATTCTCCATAAGCGAAAATTGGGATTCGTTGTAGGAATAATCAAAGTTTGATCGTTTAAACTCAAATATATTGTAATTGCGTTGTTTCAGAATATATATGCACAGAATTTAAGCAAAAATAAAACGGTTTTAAGACGGATACAGCACTAAACATAAATTAAATAAAACTTTAAAAATCACAGTTTTGACACAAGATGGATGGCATTGATCATTTAAACTCAAATATATTGTAATTACGTTGTTTCAAAATGTAGATGCACAGAAAACTACAGACAGACACAGAATATTAGGTCCCATAGTGTACAATGTATTTCATTTTTTCAATCCGGGTTCAGTCCGAAACTAATTGGGAGTTATTATTCATTTGCATTTCCATAGATCCCACAGACTTTCTGAACAACATACTAAAATTTCATTTTGATAAAGTCATTTTTACGACAGTTATCGTGCGAACGGACAGACAGACAGACAGAATGAACAAAGTCATAAACACTTTTCAACTATGTTGTAAAGTGTTAAAAATTACTTCGAAAAATTTAGGAAATATTCAAATTATCTCATAAAGTATATAAAAAAATTCATCGCAATAGGTTCGGTAGTTTTTTAAATAAAAGTTAAAATAATAATGACACCCATATAATATGAAGAGATCACGTGACCCACTTCACAATGAAATAGGGCATCCATCTTTTTTTCCTGAAGTCCAAATTGTGATTTATGAAGTTCTTTTATATTTATATTGAGTGTTGCACCCGTCCTAAAATCGCTTTATTTTTTAGCATTTTCTGTTCATCTATATTCTGCGTACACGCAATGGCACTATTTTTGAGTTTAAATGACCATCCATCTTTGATTATTTCTGCAACGAAGCCTCATTTTAATGGATGCAGAATGTAAGCAAACGATTGTAAGATGAGTTGTATTGCTGAACTTTTTCACTCAAAATTATTTAACTCTGGAGTCTGAAAAAAAGTCTGTGGATAGAATATTGACTGTTTTTGCGTATAGAGCCAGCCGGTTTATATTTAGATGACGTTCATTTGAGTAAAAATCATTTGTTTCGATAGAGTTTTAAATTTGTAAATAAAATAAATAATTGTAGTTCTGTGATCATTGAAAAAATATCACCGCTGAATGTATCGTATTTTAGAGATGTTTAAATAAAATTGCAATCCAGTTGGAAAGTGTTTCATAATCAATGCTGTACGAATATTTCTTGTTTATTTTAATTGGATTAAAAAATTCCAATAAGGTGCAAAGTGCACATGTCCTTCCTTATGTAGCTCGAAACTAGCCAGTGAAAGAGCTAACCACGACATTTTTTACACATTGTTTAAATAAGCTAGTTATGCAATTGTACTCAATTTAATTTAAATCAATATAAATAGTCTTGGATCCAAATCTGCAGTTGATATAAACTACTGAGACTCGAGAGCATTCTGTCCGTAATTTTAAAAAGTATGTTTATCATGACAAATCTACTTTAATGGATATCTGATCAGCACATGACTTTCTCTGCAGACTTATATTTGCGTTCTCTTTATTTTAATTCAATTTAATTCACTTCTAATTCAATTTTCGTTCTCATTTGGTAACTGGACTTATTTTCAAAGATGGCGCAGAGAAAATACGAAAATACGAAAATATTTCGAGAACGGCTAGTCCTAGTGTAATGGGGTTGGTCTTATTCTTTGCTTCGTTAAAAATTACGTATAAAACATGCACTTAATGAATACATTTGAGCATACGTAGTTTTCATTTTAGGTTTTAACGATTTTTGTCGACCATTTCGCAAAAAAAGGCATGTTATTTTTTTCCGAATCGTACCAAAATTTAATCAGCACCAGGAGGACCCACACGCGACACTTATCTACCGAATTTTGTGAAATTCGATACATTATTTTTTCAGCTACAATGGATACAGTCAATGTTTGCGGACCATTTCTGCAAAAAGACCTGTTCTTTTATCCCGAATCGTACTCAAAACTAATCAGCACCAGACTCGCCCACAAATTTTATGAAATTCTGTCAATTAGTTTTTTAGTTAGAGTGGATACAAAATCTGCACACACATTCACACGCACAGTCAGACACACAGACACACACACAGACAGACACACAGACACTCAGACAGACGTCAGGCTAAAAATTGTTTTATCGTATTCTAGAGATCCCGAAATGTTGAAGGCCCACACCACACGACCCACCCTTGGGCTCATGGCAGCTTAATGTGTGGCCGGAGGTCCAGAAATTCGATCCGTCGAAAACTCGAGTTGCGATTTTGGGTATGATTCCAATCCTTTCCCTATACATCACCATGTATTGCAGGGAAAGTAAAAATAAACAGCCAATCAACTTAGACACAACACAAAACTTCCCTTTCAGTATCGAAAGTTATGCACAAAGTAAAACTCCAGAATTCTGCTCTTTATATATTTAATTCTTGTAGAATATAATTTCGCAGATAGTTCGACTCACGAATTACTTAAAAAGGCTTCATCCAAACCGGTGGCTCTTAGAGCAGTTTAATTTCAAAAATATACTTTATTTCAATAATGAAACTAGAAAATTAAATATAATTGACTTTGAAATATTGTTTTCACGAAATGTTGTAGTTAGACTTGGATTAGTTCCCTTAAAAATTGAGCCGAATTTCTAGAACCGATATTAATACAAACGCACAATTAAATTTTCCATAGACATAGCATTAGGTGAACCCTATTTTTTCCGCCAATTTATTCGAAGAAAAAAAGGTTGCTAAGCAACGGAATTAGATCCAATAAGATTATACAGCAGACGATTTTAATTCAATTTTTCTTATTTGCATAATTAAATAATGCAAATAAAAATACACTTTACTGAAATTACATTTTTGACTGGATCCATTATGGGTTTCGGGTTGAAAGGTTACGAGAATAATTGATATTTTCCATTTCTTAAGTCAACTCATATACTGTGTTTAGGCAATTAATGTAACGGAATAAAGATCCAATGCCCTTCTTCCTTCAAATACCATTTCATTTTGTCATAAGTTGATCCAATTCCATAGCTCTTTTCTTTTGACATATATTGATCCATTTCATATTTTCTGTCAATTTGCTTCCATACGGGCCCAGGATGTTTTAAATTTCAAATCTGATTGTGAAGATCCTTTTTTTAGAGCGAGAACAGATATTAAACTTCTTTTCAGGAATATCCACTTAAGTGCCCGACAACGGTCAATGCGACACCGCGAGCGAGCGGACAGAGTGTGAGGATCAAGAGCACGCAGACAGGGATCGCATTTATAAATAAGTGAAGTTCATTCTAGATGGGCAATGCAATACAGCAATGGCATAAATTGTGTGATCAGTAGGCAGTAGGACCACCTCTTGCGGCGATACAAGCAGCAATTGTTTGAGGAACAGATATAATAAAAGTGCGGATAGTTTCCTAAGGAATGGATGACTTTCAGCCATCCTCCTTCGTTTGAGGCGGGGGGGACTGTCAAACGACGACCCATCATCTCCTATACATACACGATGGGTAACAATGGAGGTAAAGGAAGCATCCGGATACTTTGCAAGGCTTATCTGCTGATGGTTGCCGTGTGCGGCGCGCAATATCTTTCTGGAAAGCAGCATTTTGCAACCACTGATGGTAGGGCAGTGCAACCGGCCGCAGCACCTCACCTATATATATTCGTGCCATCATTTTGCCTCCGATACGAAAAAGAGGTGACCGGCTATCGAAGCCGATGGCACCTCAAACCATGATGCCGCGTTATCGATCTGTATGGCTTTCACCAGTCGCACAAGGATTTAATCTCTTTCTACGTCGCCTCCAAACTCTGACACGACGACTGTCATTCGACAAACAGAACTGAGACTCGTCGCTGAACACTATCCTGGCCCATTCAGTCGTCCAAGAGGCTCGGCGCCGACACCATTGCAATCTCTCACGGTGTCTTGCCTTCAATAGCAATCTTCGTAAAGGACGGTTTGAGTACAAGCCGCTATCTGCCAATCTCCGAGAAACTGTTCTCTAGCTGATATTGGAACATCCAATGTACCCTGCAGAATGTCGACAGTCGTCGCATGCCTGCGAATGAGTCGATCAACGCTTGCTGACGTACGTCTGGATGGATCTGTACCACTGCATCGATTCGCATGCCCTTCTTCAATCCATCTTCTCCAAATCCATTGCACAGTGAGCGCATCTACGAGTGTTTCAGCGGCGATACGCCGGTACGGACACCCTGCCGTATGTAGGCTTAAGATAAATCCCCTCTCACGATCGTCCAAATACCGTTTCAGCAAACGGACTTCGGTGTCGTCGGCATTTCTTTAGCAACACGTGTCTTTTGAAATAAAAAACAGCTCGGAAAACGAGTTTTTCATAGGCGACAGACAATAACAACTGTTGGCTTATCTGCTGTTTCCACCCCTTTTATCCCGCGCTCTAATCACATGACCTACTTGTATTTTAGATCTTTTGCAATTTGTTTGTCTCACAATTTGCATAATTATACGTCCAAAGCTTCACGGTGTTGCGTTTTCTATATCAGGCAGTGCATTTTAATAATATGTTTCGAATAGCAATATAATTTAAAATACTATGGGAATTTGCACACGATTGCGAAATTTAAGTTTCTTTATACTGCTAGTAAATGAATAAGCATAGATTTTGCCGTAGAATTCACTGAATATGAAGAAATGGTTCTACAACAAGATAAAATGCATTTTTCTTTCTCTTTCCACCAGGTGCATGGTGTCTCCGCATGGTGTCCTTGCAAATACCATCCCGAGCGGTGGTGGGCGACACGATCCGCCTCTCCTGCCGGTTTGAGCTCGAGGGAGATACCCTCTACTCCATCAAGTGGTATCGAGAAGACATAGAGTTCTTCAGGTTCGTCCCGCGAGACAGACCTCCCGGACAGTACTTCCACATGGACAGCGTCAGAGTAGACGTAAGTGCAACCTTAATGGCTCGATGGGTGCATTCTCACGCTGGGCAAACACTACAAGGTATAACATCTGAATTTCAATTTGCAACCCAAGAATAGCTGGGCTAAAATTTATATGCAGACAGCAGAAGTCAGCTGATGGTAAATGTCTCGATTCAAAAGCAGTTCAGACGGGCACATTGCAGAGTAAAGCTTTTACGGCCATTCGATACGTAGGTAGGGTGCAAATTTCTTTAGAATGCGATATTTTTGAAAGGATCTCATCTTAAAAGAGAATTAAAAATGCACGATTCGTTTCATGAGCAGTACTTTCACATGGGCAAAATAATAATGGAAAACTCTATATTTATTTCTGTCACACCAATTGTACAATATTTGTTCAATAGTATACAAAGTCAGTTGAGACAAAAAAATCAGAAGTGGCTCCAGTCTTACAGAGTCGGAATGAGTTCGATAAGTTGATTTGATTTTTTCAAACTCATTTATTTCGTTGACAGACTTTCAAAGCTCTACATGTTTATCGCTCGTTAGAACTTTTAGTTTTCGCCCCTATTTCATCTGGATAATCCGACCCTGGACGTCACGTCAAATTATCCAATTACTTTACTAACTTGCTTCGGCATAGAAGTTAAACTTATATATGGGACACTATTTTACATTTAAGTTAATCTATAAACTTACCTGTCGGCACATAAATACGCACTAGAGTACGTATATTTTCATCTACTCCATTCAAACCTCACCCGTGATTAAACATCTTTAGAATCCCTAATTTATTGAACCTCCTAATATTTTTAAACAAAATAAAATATATCGTGCTTACGTACCCATATTTCACCAAGGATTGAACAAACAGACGGAGCTGCAACAACCGTGAAACTATAAGTATTACAGCTTTCTCGCCCATTAGAAAATCCAAAATACAACATGCCACAATTATAGCCACTCTAATTCAAAAACTAAGAGATCGATCCAAATTCGAATTATATAAACTTCTAGGACTTTCAAAGAGCTTCCACTTCTAACTTATGATTCGTAGCATTTTTGGTTGAAATATAGGTATTACGAGCTTGGAAAATGCAACATTTTAAATCTTCTTCAAATTGGCAAGATGATGACTCAAAAACTATAAAAGGTTCTCTTAAAAATAAATACAGGTTTTGATACTAATTTTCCTAATGCATATTGTAATGCCAGAAATCAAAAATATTAATTGATTAATCAAACACGTGGATAGTCGAAGCGGGCAGACAAGAAGTCTGCATTCCTAGCCAAAAGTCGAATTATAAAGAGGATTATGGATCGAGTGGAAACGAGAAGTCTGCGTTCCAGAGAGGAAGGGCATGTGAAATTTCTGGAGAAGAAAAAGTGTATATATATATAACCACGAAAAAGGGTAGAAAGAGAATATATATTGATAGTGATGGAGATGAGAGATTTAAGAGCAAGCAGTAGTTAGTTGGATTTTGTATGTGTACGGTATTTTGCCTTCTACCGTGACCTACTTGGAGGAGAACTTTAAATTTAAATCTTGTGATCCAGATGTGGAGATATGTATGGATATTCCTTATGCTTTCGAATAGGCATTAAAATATTAAAATATATCGTCATTAAAAAATCATGAAAGACGCATGCAAACAGCAAAAGATGATAAATGACAAGCAAATAAAAAAATCTGATGTGGGCAACACATGACTTTCCTTATATAATGTAATGAATTTACTACTTTTACAGTAAAAAAAGAGGTTTTTCTTATAGTAGATACTTATATTCTTTCCAAGATATTGAATTTTTGTCAGTGAGTCGTCATTTTCATTGATTTAGAGTCATTTTTATCCATTTGGGGAGATTTTCGTTAATTTGACAACATTTCAAAAAGTTGCCAAGATGGCGACATTCTGACGAAATCGTCGCCAAAATCTCGCCAAGCGTTATGGACGAAGAAATAAGTTATTCTTACAGCAGATAAATGACTATTGGCGATCAAATACCAAAGTATTACTCAAAGTATCTTTTTTCATGAATGGAACGAGCTAGATCCACGAGAATGATGTCACCCAATTTATCGCATGGTATTACATATGAAAAGTGAACATGTTTCTCAATTGGAAATATTTTTTTTTATTTTATATGACTTTTTGATAATTTTTTTCAAAAATGCACGATATCTCGAGAACGGTTCATGTTAGCGTTCTAAAATTTATGTCAATCGTTTTCTAATGCAAAATTACATAAGAAATGTCTATTTGCGTAACTTTATTAGCGGTTTTTATTTTTTGACGATTTTTTCAAAATTTCACTCGAAAATTTAGAGGGGTTCTGAACATTCGATTGCATATAAAAACAATAGGCTTCCAATGTTCACGGATTGTGATTTTTGAACCAAATTTTGTTTGAATCGGTCCATTCGTTCGACAGTTATCGTCTCCACAGACTCACTGACACACGCACACACACACACACTTTCACACACACACACACACACAGAGACATCACATTTACAAAAAAGCAATGTGGGCTCCTTACTTTGCGGAGAATTTAAAAAACAAATTATGCAAATTTTTAAATGAATAACTTGCTAACGAAAGCTGACAAAAGACACAATTTTTTAACACTTTACAACAAAGTTGAAAAGTGTTTATGACTTTGTTCATTCTGTCTGTCTGTCTGTCTGTCTGTCTGTCTGTCTGTCCGTTAGCACGATAACTGCCGTAAAAATGACTTAATCAAAATGAAATTTTAGTATGCTGTTCAGACGGTCTATAGGACCTATGGGAATATAAATGAATAATATCACCCAATTAGTTTCGGATTGAACCCGGGTTGAAAAAATGGAATACATTGAGCCCTATGGGACCCAATTTTTCAAGCATTTTTTAAGCGGATTTGAAATTCACAAATTGCTTCGAAAATTTTAGGCAATATTCAAATTGTTCCATAAAATATATAAAAAAAATTCAGCGAAATATATTCAGTAGTTTTTTAAATAAAATATAAAATAATAATAACACCTCTTATATGAAGCGATCACGTGTCCATGATATGAAACGATCACATGACCCACTTCAAAATGATATATGGCATCCATCTTGTCTCAAAATCGTGATTTTTAAAGTTCTTTCTAATTCATATTGAGTGTTGTATCCATCCTAAAACTACTTTATTTTGGCCTAAATTCTGTGCATCTACATACTTTAACAACGCAATGACAATATATTTCAGTTTAAATGCTCATACAAATTTGATTATTTCTACTATTAAGCCTATTTTTCACCTATGTAAAATGTAAACAGCAAAATATGTAGAATGAGTTGTATTAGAATCGCTGTAATTCTTTAACACAAAATCATTTAGTCCATGGAGGCTGCATGGCTGATATGAATGAAATATTCATTGATTTTAGAAAGAGAAGGACGATAATTTTCGATGAAGTTTTACGCATAGAGTTTTACTTACTTGTAGCTCCATGGTCTTAATTTTTATATAATATAAATTATTATAGTATTGTGATGAATGACATGAATGGGGGAATTATTTATGAATGAAATGTTGCTTTTATAGAGAGAGCCAGGCGTGTTATTTTTTCTATGACGTCATTTGAATGAATTTCAGTTGTTTTCGATAAAGTTTTCAAATATAATAAATTATCGTAGTATTATGATAATTCTCAAATTATTACCGAGGAATGTATCACATTTTAGAGATGTTTAAACCAGGCAATTTATATTTTAATGCCGTCATTTGAATGAAGTTAATTTTTTTCGATGAAGGTTTAAGGTTTCAAATATAATAAATTAATGTAGTATTGTGATAAGTTTTAAAATATTACCGAGGAATGTATTGCATTTTAGACATGTTTAAATAAAATTGCATTGAAGTTGGAAAGTGTTTCATAATCAATGCTTTAAGCATGATTGATCTTTCTTGTTGTATTTTGATATTGGCTTTGATCAGAGCCGTAGCGATGAAGGGGGAATTAAAGGGGACTGGACTTGAGAGGGGGCGCCATTGAGGCTTAAATTTTTTGTAAATGTAGAATATAAACAAATGAAGCTATTGTAAGTTAAGTTGTGTAAGAATTGCTGAATTTCTTTTCAAGCAAAATTATTTAGCTCTGGAGTATGAAGTGATATGAATAAAACGATTATTGATTTTACATAGCGAGGCAGACGATTTATATTTCAATGACATCATAAAGTTCATTTTGTGTCACTCACATTGTATTTTTTAGTTTTTTTAAGTTTAAAGTTTTCAAGTATATTAAATGACTACAGTAACTGAGACCATTTAAAAAATATTAGCGCCGGATGCATTCCATTTTAGAGATGGTTAAATAAAATTGCATTTCAGTTTGTGTTTCAGAATCAATACTGTATGTATGATTTCTCTTTCTTGTTATCAAAATTCGGCGCTCTAAGTGTTTCACTTCGATTTCCGCCACAGAAAGAAACACCGACCTTATTGAAAATATACATTCGGGCGTTTTGTGTGACACGTCCAAATTAAAAAAAAAACATTTTATTTTAACCTTCGGCCCGGTGCTTCTGTTTATCTTCTCCGGCCATGTACATAGAAACCTTTTGCAAGACGTCCACAAATATGAAAGCACTTTGGAATAAACGATCTGGCGGTCTTTTTAATCATCTAAATGACAAGGTTTCGACGGAAGGAAGTATATTAGAGAAACTTCATTATGAATTAAGATTGTTATTGTCTTTTCAGTTTCCCCACACTCTAAGTATTGGAAATTTTGGAATCGTGTCGGAAACCGCAGCGCGAGTTTTCATACGATCTACATGTTTTGGGACCTCTAGAACATGTGTGTCCACTCCAACTCGAAATCTGATAAACCCACTGCCATAAAATGTGAAGTCATGTGTGGGTCATCCTGATTCTGCCTAGATTCGGTTGTCCTTCAGACAGACAGAATCTGCTTTCTTTTTCAGAAATGGCCCTCGTATGCATCCAGTCTACTTAAGACCCTGACGAACCCATTTCACAAAATCGGGTAGAGGAGTTACTTGTGGGGGACCCTGATGCGGATTCGAATCGGGTAAGATTCGGGAAAAAAGACCCTACCTTTTTTCATATTGGCTCACAAAAATCACCAGAATCTCAAATAAAAAACTACGTCGACTCCAATGGCTCCCATAAATGCTTGTTTTCTACGTCGTTTCTGACGATGGAATAAACTGAGATCCACCCCTTGACTCTTAAGTACTAGCCGTTCTCGAGGTATTTTAGATTTTGCGCAATTTTTGCTACGCCGCTTTTGAAAATACATTCCGTAACCGAATGAAAATGTAAAAAATCTGACATGGGCAGTTCCTGACTTTTCTTATATAATGCAATGAATTGACTCCTTTTACAGTAAAAAAATAATGTATAAAATCCACGGCACTGCGTTTTTCTCGTTGAATTGTACATTAGGCGATTTTCCGGATGCCAATATGTAAAACTATTTCAAAGTACCCAATTAACTTATATTTCGCGCAATTCTATATGAACAATGATCAATATGGATAGCATCCTCAATAAGCGATAGAGTACATATATTAAAATATTTTAATAATTAATTCATTAATTAGGCGTCAATTTCATGAATTAATTTCATGAATTTAGCGTCATTTTTGCACTTTTTACGATATTTTCGTCAATCTGGGTCGACATATCGCCAAGATGGCGATAACCTTCGAAACCGGTTGTTACTTTTTAACACTTTACAACAAATTTGAAAAGTGTTTATGACTTTGTTCATTCTGTCTGTATGTCTGTCTGTCTGTCTGTCTGTCTGTCTGTCTGTCTGTCTGTCTGTCCGTTAGCACGATAACTGCCGTAAAAATGACTTAATCAAAATGAAATTTTAGTATGTTGCTCAGACGGTCTGTAGGACCTATGGGAATATAAATGAATAATATCACACAATTAGTTTTGGATTGAACCCGGGTTGAAAAAATGAAATACATTGAGCCCTATGGGACCTAATTTTTTTAACATTTTTTAAGCGGATTTAAAATTCACAAATTGCTTCGAAAATTTTAGGTAATAGTCAAATTGTTCCATAAAATATATAAAAAAAAATTCAGCTAAATATATTCAGTAGTTTTTTAAATAAAAATTAAAATAATAATTACACATCTTATATGAAACGATCACGTGACCATGATATTAAACGATCACATGACCCACTTCAAAATGCGATATGGCATCCATCTTGTTTCAAATTCGTGATTTTTTTAAGTTATTTTTAATTCATATTGAGTGTTGTATCCATCCTAAAACTACTTTATTTCTGCTTAAATTCTGTGCATCTACATACTAAAACAACACAATGACAATATATTTGAGTTTAAATTCTCATTCAAATTTGATTATTTCTACAATTAAGCCTATTTTTCACCTATGTAAAATGTAAACAGCAAAATATGTAGAATGAGTTGTATTAGAATTACTGTATTTCTTTAACGCAAAATAATTCAGTCCATGGAGTCTGCATGGCTGATATGAATGAAATATTAATTGATTTTATAAACAGAAGGACGATATTTTTCGATGAAGTTTTAAGCATAAAGTTTATGAATTGTAGCTCCATGGTCTTAATTTTTAAATAAAATAAATTATTATAGTATTGTGATGAATGAAATGGAGAAAGTTATGAATGAAATCCTGCTTTTATAGAGAGATCCAGGCGTGTTATTTTTTCTATGACGTCATTTGAATTAATTTCAGTTGTTTTCGATGAAGTTTTCAAATATAATAAATTATCGTAGTATTATGATAGATTTAAAAATATTACCGTGGAATGTATTGCATTTTAGAGATATTTAAACCACGCAATTTATATTTCAATGCCGTCTTTTGAATGAAGTTCATTTTTTTCAATGAAGGTTTAAGTTTTCAAATATAATAAATCAATGTAGTATCGTGATAAGTTTTAAAATATTACCGAGGAATGTATTGCATTTTCGACTTTTTTAAATAAAATTGCATTGAAGTTGGAAAGTGTTTCATAATCAATGCTTTAAGCATGATTGATCTTTCTTGTTATCACTTTACAACATAGTTGAAAAGTGTTTATGACTTTGTTCATTCTGTCTGTCTGTCTGTCCGTTAGCACGATAACTGCCGTAAAAATGACTTTATCAATATGAAATTTTAGTAGGTTTTTCAGACGGTCTGTGGGACCAATGGGAATATAAATAAAAAATATCACACAACTAGTTTTTTATTGAACCCGGGTTGAAAAAATAAAATACATTGAACCCTATGGGACCTAATTTTTCAAACATTTTTTAAGCAAATTTAAAATTCACAAATTGCTTCGAAATTTTTAGGAGATATTCATATTATCCCATAAAATATATAAAAAAAATTTCAGTAAAATATGTTTAGTAGTTTTTTAATTAAAAATTATTTAATATAGGGAAAAAAACAAATGCAATTAAATTCTGACTTTTGGGATATCCTCCAGAAAGAAAAAAGAGATATATTATATAATAAATATCTTTCCAAAAGTTTAAGTATTTTGTATATGAAAGAGGCTTCACATTTTAAAATAAATTTGGTAGATAACAATTTTTCAAATTATTTTTTAATTTTATATAACTCTTCATGATATACTTATTTGATGGCATTTTTAATGCACTTTCCGACATCCTAGAGAGTTAAAATTTGGTACACAGCTTAAATTTGTTGAACATTTTATTTTACAAAAATTTGGTGGATCTTTAAATACAGATAATACAATTTTTTCGAAATGGCCTGCAAATAATCCCCGTTCACTTCTATAAATCATTGTTGTAATATTGTTAAAAATTCTGATGTGGGCAGCACATGTCTTTCCCTGCAGACTCATATTCACGTTCTCTTTATTTCTTCAATAATAATTTGAGTTGATCTGCACAAAATAACAGCCATAAGTATTTTAAATGACATTGAATTTGCACGTTAAACTTAAATGTGGTTCTCATTTGATAGTTGGACTTATTGTCAAAGGTGGTGTAGCGAAAACGCTAAAAAACTAGAATATCTCAAGTACGGCTAGTCCTCGAGTAATGGGGTTAGTCTTATTCTTTTTGTTGTCAAAAATCACGTATAAAATAGGAATTTAATTGATATAATTGAGCACATGTAGCCTTTTGTTTTAATATTTAAAGATTTGTATATTTAGCGATTTTTGCGGGCCATTTCACAAAAATAGATCGTTCCTTTTTCTCGAATCGTACTAGAATAACCTACAAATGATTTATATACCAAATTTTGTTAAATTTGGTATATAAATCACTTGTAAGTTATTTAAATATTATACACCACATTTTGTTAAATTTGTTCCATTAGTTTTTAGCTAGAGTGGATAAGGGCAATTTCTGCTGGCCATTTCGCAAAGAAGGCAGATTCTTTTATCACGAATCGTACTATACTCTAATGAACTTCAGGATTTCCCACAAAAAACATACCTACCAAATTTTATGAAATTCGGTCCATTAGTTTTTCAATTAGAGTGGATGTAATATCCTCACAGACACACAGAAACATACACAGATACACCCTTACACACACAGACGTCATCTTAAAAATAGTTTTTTCGTGTTCTAGAAGTCCCAAAACGTGTAGATCTTTCGAAAATTCGAGTTCCGATCTTCGGCACGATTCCAATACTTTGAATACACACACACATATATTATCTGTGCATCTGTGTATTATCTGTGTATCTAAATCCCGTACCTATGCAATACAATAGATGTGATTTTAAATGATCCCTAAACTTTTATTATTTCTTTAACGAAGCCTAATTTTAACTTATGCAGAATGTAAATATCTCAAGCGATTGTAAGGTGAGTTACATAAGAATTGCTGAATTTTTTCCCACAAAATTATTTAGCTCTGGAGTCTGGAACACAAGTTATATGAATGAAATACTCATTGATTTTGCATAGAGAATCAGATGATTTATATTTCGATATAGTTTTTAATATTTAAGTATAATAAATTACTGTAGTACTGTGATAATGTAAAAGATATCACCACTGAATGCATCACATTTTAGAAATTTTTAAATGAAATTGCATTTCAGTTGGAAAGTGTTTCATAATCAATGCTTATGCATGATTGATCTTTCTTGTTAATTATTCGCCAAGTTCAACAAATGCATCACCAAGTGTTACAGACAAATGGAAAAACGAGCATTATTTTTATACTAGAAGACACGTCCATTATAGCACAGAAATCCAAATTTGCGAAACATTATTTCTCATTTGGCGTCATTTCTATCAATTTGGCAACATTTAAAAAGTCGCCAAATGGAAAATTTTTCGAAAAATTCGTCACCAAAATTGCATCCAAACCTTACGAACAGAAAAATAGGTTATTCTTATAATACTCTAGATTTGTATTCTTTCCAAGGTATTCAATTTTCGTCAATGAGTCTTCAGTTTCATTGATTTAGCATCATTTTATCAAGTTGGTGACGTTTTTGTTAATTTGGCAATATTTTAAAAGTCACCAAGTTGGCGACATTCCGACAAATTCGTCGCCAAAATCTCGCCAAGCATTATGGACGGTGAAGTAAATTATACTATTGGCGTCCAACTTCAAAAGTATTACCAGTACAAAGTATCTGTTCTCATGAATGGAACGAGCTAGATCCAAGATAACGATGTCGCCCAATTCATCGCATGATATTACCTGTGAAAAGTAAACCTATTTCACAATAGTTGATATTTTGATTTATTTTATGTGATTTTTTGAAACATTTATTTGAAAAAATGTACAATATCTCAACAAAGGTTCATGCTAGCGTTCTAAAGTTTGTGTATCGTTTTCAAATGAAAAATTACATAGGGAATGGCTATTTGAGTTACTTTATTAAAGATTTTTATTTTTTGATAATTTTTTTCAAAATTTCACTCAAAAATTTAGTGGAGTTCTGATTATTTGATTATGTTTAAAAACAATAGGCTTCCAGTATTGACGAATAGTAATTTTTGTACCCAATTTTGTTATTCGTTCGTCAGATATCGAGGTCTTCACAGACTCATTGACACACACACAGACATTACCTCAAAAACGTTTGATTCGTGTGCAGGGATACTTGAAACGTGCTCTCCCGTCGAAATCTCGAATTCGAATGTTCGACTCCGTCACACTACTTTCCCTCCATGGGCCACTGGGTTCCGGTCTAAATTGGGTGGCACTTCCGTCTGGGTCTCAACAACAACAACACTACTTTCCCTTTTCCCGGCCGCCCTTATCGCTGCTCTACACCCTCGGATGAGCCGGGCGGTCTGGGCTTTCGACACTACTTTCTACTTTCGCTTATACATTACACTATGTACATATATAAAGGAAGTAGTTGAAATGAAAGTGAAACCTTCCTGGCAAAGTGATAGGTGTGTTTAATAACTTTTCTAGAAACTCTGTATGTTCTAAAAATACTTCTTTTAAAATATTGCAATGAAAAAATTTAAAAAACCTGAAACATGTCGCCGTCATTCCTGGTGGAATCTACGAGTTCCCATTCAAAACTGGCAAAATTAAAATTTTCACAGAAATATTTTATAATGTTTCAGATTCTCATACATTTTTTAATGGTTCGAAAATGATTTTGTGTTAGCTATGGGACGCCAGTGAATGGATGTTAAACCGTCGCATTCAGACAAAAGAGGTTCCAAGAAGACTTTTCGCGTGACGGGCACGAATTAAAAATGTTTCATTTAAAGCTTTGACATGGCGTTTCAACTTATCCTTATCGGCCGCGTACCTTTTGTGCTCCAGCCATCAACGACGATTGGGGAGTTTTCCCGAAGAATTCCGCACCCTCTCGAATTCGTTGAACACATGCAGACGAGGGCCGAGGGATCAACTCGGAATGAATGAATGAATGAATCATGGGGCGCGAAGATGAATGTATTTAACAGATTAATCGTCACGAACCTCTTCGTACTGCGTTTTGTGAATTGGAATATCCGAATAGGATGTTGATAGAGACTGTATTTGTTTCGAAAAACTACCCTTGCCCTCGATGGGGTTACCAGCATCCGTGAACCGGTTTCGCTTCTCTGTTTTTTTTACGCTCTTCGTCGTTATCCGTACTCGCGATGGTAGCAGGAAAACTACTATTTGACGTAATTTCTTGTGTCCCTGTGGAGAATGAGACAAAATGTTTCGTCACACAGCAGGCATTCAATTCATAAAAATTGATGAGGGACTGCCATGGTTATGTTTATATTTGTAGAACCCACTTAGAAAAGGGGGCGTTTCTGAGATTTTAAGACGCCGCATTTAGGCGAATTCTGCAAATGCCAAATTTGGATCCATGTAGGTTATAACATTGTCGTTACCTAGCCAATGAATAGACTATTTTATAGTAGACGCATTATTGGCGGTGTTTTGCTATTGTTACAGTACTGAGGCACTACCTCTCAAAACAAAGGGCTTGTCAGGTGGTCAGACAATAATATTCCCTCACTAAGATAATGTGAAAAATATCCAGTTTGCTTTTCCTTCTAGAAATGCCTCGGTATGAGGTTTGGAGTGTGCATACCATTAGAAGGCCCCCCAAATGGGATTTTCTTTCTGCGTTGTGAGTCCATCAGACGTGACCTCGGGAATGGAAATGAACCTAATATTTTCTTACAGGTAGATATTTAATTTTTTCAAAAAGGTTTTGAACTTCGCTTTTGCAGGTTCGTGTAACCCGAGTTAAATTATGAACGAATTTTATGCCATCTACGCCGAGGAACTAAAAGTGTCGGTAAAAGTTCGCAAAAGTTATGACTTCTAGCGGGTTTTCTTGCTGTCATTGCAGTTAACTGCAGTTATCCCATCCTGATGAGCTCGAAACCGGTCCATGGATATTGGAACGGGAGCGCCTTTCTTAATGGTGGAAACGCCATTTTTGAGATTTTAAACCTGTAGGAATGACCATCGATCGGAGGTGGTTTGGTGCATGTGGTAAAGCGCATGTTGAACGTCGAAAATAACGAGATCTGTGAAAAGTCCGATTTAGCTTTCGGGTCATTAAGAGTTCGCAAGTGATGAGTGTCATAAGTTGAGCTGTCATGTCGTAAAAATGCATTCCCACACTCACAATTTTAAAGAGTGAGAATTCACTCAAAATGAGTGAATAGTTACTCTAAGAAAAACTTGAAATTGAGCCAACCTCTAAAGAGTGAGCTTTCACTCTAAATAAATGTGGGTTTTCTACTCAAGAGAAAGAGTGAATACCCACTCTGAATGACGGTTTTATGGACTCCACCTTGGAGTGAATAATCCATGTCAAGGAGTGAATATATACAATCTTAACAAAAGTGGTTTCTCCACCTATTGGAAACAGTGAATAATCAGTGTTCTTGGAGTAATTACTGGACGTAAACGGCAACTGATCGCTTATCGAAGAATTATTAACGATCATTATTAGAATGCAAACTATGCCATTCTAATAATGATTAAACACACAAAAAGAAATTTATAAATTAAACATATGTAATAGAATTCCCGGATAAACAAGCAGTTGCACCGCCAATGCTGCTAGTGCACGGTGTAAACATCAGCGCTGTTCCGTTTTCGAGATCCTTTTGCTCAGAAAAGAGATGATCTGGCAATCACTCGTTTTAAAGAGTGAGGTATTTCGCTGGGTAAAAGTGTGATATGAGGATCGCCTGCAAATCTCTCTTGAAAAAGGGGTGAAATATTTTACGTTTTCTTTCAGATGAAATAGGCATCTTTTTTCGAGTGAAATGACCACAAAAGCACTTGAAAAGACCGGCCTTTAGGGCCTGTCACTCTCCCACAGAATGACGCCTTCCGAATTTAGAGTGCAGCTCATTTGTAAAAATGGAGGTGTTGCTTAATCCTTTAAAAGCACTTTTTAATGGGAAACGCCGTGGTAAAAAAACCCTTTCTCAAAAAACTAAATTCTACGTTGGATGTATTCCATTTTGGTAAATTTAGGGAATATTTAGAGGAGTTTGAATTGAGAATGATTGTTTCTGGATAAAAAATCTAATGTGGGCAGCACATGAGTAGTAAAGAAGTAGCGGTTTCGCGGCAATCCGGAGCAACGGAGCAGTGACGTCATCAAGGGATGACGTCATGTGGGGTCATCCGTTATCGGCTTATATTAGCGTTTGATCGGCTTATATGATATCTTATCGGATGACGTCATCTGTTGCCATAGAGAGTGGGGTCCGATGATGAAGGAGGACATCTTGGAAGTTTTGGTGGCTCCCTCTATTGACTGGACGGAGACCTGTAGGAGATAAAAGGGAAGGATGGTTCGGAATTGAGCTGGAATCAAAGTGAGGAACCGTCGCTCCGTAGGAGAGCGCTTTAACCAGTATGCAGACTGAGACTTGAAGATAGAGGGTGAATAGGGTATGTGTTGCCTGTTTATTTTCTGAAGAGTTGGGTACTTAGAGTATTTTGCGATCTTCGACGATTGGATTTAATGAGCGCGAATGAATTAGGTTAAGATTTTAATTATTTTTTAATGAATTAATAAAATTTAATATGAAAAATGGAATGTACTCATAATTGAATCTTAATAACGATGAGAATTAATTTTTTAATGAAATGTGTTAGGTTTGGGAGTTATTTTTTTTTATGGAATGCATTATTTTTGGAAAGTATTTGAAGTTTTAGGCGGTGGTAGCTCCCTCTATTGGTACTTGAGCGCGTTAATGAAATAGTGAATTTTAATGGAATTACGTTCTGTGTTAATGAATATTTTAATTAGGAAGGGAGGTAGTTGAACGGGGACTTAATATTTGGGTTTCATATTTTTTTTTTAGTAAATAATTATTTCACGCTCATAAATGTTTTAAGTAACGAAGATAATTAATTTTTTACGTTAAAATGGCCATTCATCAGAATTTTAAGGACTGGTGTATGTTAGGGAATGCGTGTGTTATTGAATGTTAATGAATTTTTAATGAAATCATTAATTTTGGGGGTAAGCTAGTGCTCATTGAATGACTTTTAAAGTAATGAGGGATTTCTAACACTCCATAGCGAAATAGCATACCGCATTTCTAGCAAGAGATGTTATAAATTTTACCAATACTCGGGAACAGGATTTGACCTTTTTAGAAGAGGTGTGTGCGTTAACCAGCCAACATTTAACATGTTTTAAAAGTATCCAAGATTTTACTGGCATATTATAATACTTACTGAACACGTTTCGACAACTTTTTTTTTAAATTTTACTGGGATGTTATCAGATTTTTTTAATGATATTCATAAAACTGTTATGAAACGGCTATAGTTAATGCGAAACTTTAACTGTTTTAAATCACACTGAATGTCTATTTTCACAACTGATATACCATGTGAGATTTTAATGCCAGGTTATAATACTCACTGAATACGACTCGACTATTTTCAGAATGATTGTGTGTGTTCCACGCGATTTTTTATGGGAAGTTTCAGAATTTGCTGAATCCGTTTTGACTGTTTATAGCTAAGAAAAATGTCTGTATTGATTTCATTTCAAATATACGGGAAATGGAGAATTCAAGACTTTGCTATATTTAAGGAAGTATTTAAAATGAATAGTTGCACTGAATCATCAATGGATGCAATACTTGGGAGATATTTTAAAATAGGAAAATGCAAAGTACTGAAAGTCTCACAAGCTAACCACTACGCTGTGCGCAGATGTGAGATACATATGTATGAAGCGGAACACCGCGTGCTGTTGGGCATCTCGGGTGCGGTATCCCCGTGGTTTGCGCGCTAGATTTGCACGCTACCACAAATGCCGCCGTGTTCATGCGGAGTACGATCACGTTAAACATGTGGGTCCGTAAGTCCTTCCGAGAGGTTGGTGGTAGGGGAAGGAGGGTACGGTCCCTGTGGATGCCTCCCCCACTGGGTTCCGGTCTAAATTGGGTGGCACTTCCCGGCCGTCCATACAGTTACCTTACACCTTTCTGGTAGGTCGGACGGTCTGGGTCTCAACAACAACATATGTATGAAGCAAATGTGTGACATCGATGTTCTTACTAATGTCTCCTGAAAGTCCAAAGAATGGAATCCATATTATTTTTAATAGTATACTGGGTTATTTTAAAGAGTAATCTAAAATGTTATGTATTAGAAAATAGTAAGATCCATTTCTATGTAGAAATAGTACATGCATGTCACACATTAAAAAAAATGAGTGTATGCCATTTCTAGTTTAGAAAACAGCCTGTAATGTATTCGAAATTCGCACGATCCATTTCTACAAAGAGAGGGTATGTTCAATTTTCAACTTTAAAAAAAAATAATATATGCATGTTATACATTACAAAAAAATTGGCGCTAAGATACCATTGAGTGAGTGAATTTTATTTGAATAGAAGACTAATGAATTTTAGGGTACTTGGATAATTTCGGAATAAATATATAGGTTTAATTATGTTAAGTGCGTTGCTAATTGATTTTTTTAAAGCTAAGACACTAATGAGTTATTTTTGCGACAAATTTTCAGTGTTAGGATTTAAATGATGTTAGCGGCGATCATTAATTTTTGCCGCTAAGTTACTAATGATTGAATAAATTTTAATTAAGTTATAAAAATGAGTTGAATTTTAAGGACGTTGATCATGAATTAGGTTCTGTGTTAAAATAGTGATTATTTTTTAAAATTAAATAATAGGTCTCAATATGAAAAATCGAATGTTTACGGAATACACAGTGTGATCATTATTTTTTGACGCTGGGATATTACTGAATTTTAATTGAGTTATAAAAATGAGGTAAATTTAACTGTAAAGAGTGTAATAGTGTATCTCATCTATGATTTGAGCGATATAGTGTATTGTACACGATTTAGCAATTTTTAAAGTGATGGATGTAATTTTAGCACCGAAGTATAAAGTTTAACAAACTAAGGAACACGAATCGAGCATTTTAACAGACATGGGTGTATCCAAAAATTTTACTATTTTACCGAATTGCTTGGTTCTTAGCGAATGTTTGGTGAACTATGAGTTTTTTTTTAATCTTACACAAGGCCTAAGACTCCTTTATCGCTTAAAATTATGACATTTAAATGAAATTTAGCAAAAATTACTCGACACGTAGTGCTAGTTCGAGGAATTAGAAGTATGTGTTTTCGATATTCCAAGAGGTCTAAGACCGTAAAATTTAACTATTTTAGTGAATTGTTTGGTTCTTAGCATATGTTTGGGGAACTAAGAGTGAATTTTTAATGCTGCATAAGCCCTAAGACTCCTTTATCGCTTAAAATTATGATATTTTAATGAAATTTGCAAAAATTGCACAATACTTAGTGGATAATTACTAAATAAGAGATATGTTTTTAATGTTACAGCAACATCTAAAACCCTTAAATCGGTATATTTTTAAAACTGTCACGAATTTTAGGGGAATAGAATAACACTTAACGATTTTTTAAGGATATGTGATTGTCAACATTAGATTTAAATGAAAGAGTGCAGTACATCGTAATAACATTAAAATATGAAAGATACGCAATTACCACTTCAAAAGAAACATGTAATGAGTTTTGATATCTTAATACGAGACATTATTAACATACAAATAGGAAGATCATGATTTCATTAAATAGGAATATCATGATCATTAAATTTTATAGATTAACCTCTGTAAAATGTAAATATCTTTCATTACGAGACTCACACTGTAGACATTTGATATGATTCGAATAAATATATTTTTTAATTTTTGTTTATATTTTATTTTAAAAAGTGATATTAGCAAACCTGTTAGACTTGAATGTATAGATACTTAACCTACGAGCACATAGCATTTTTAAATAGAACATGTTAAAAAGGAGTTGATGAACGTAAATAAGGTGTTCAGTTTGAAAGATAAAAATCCGTTTAATGAATCTATTCTTCATGAAATACACATTAAGCATTATTTGTTGCACATTTAAACAAACAAATTAACATAATTTTCTTATCGCGTATTCATAGTCCTCTAATTTGAATGACTTGAAAAAATTTCGATCATACCAGTAAAAGGCTTCTTCACCACGCAACAAAATTTTCTTTGATATGTTATTAATATCAAGATTTAGAAGTACTTGTTCATATACACTGTTGTACATTTCTAATGGAGTGCTGTAAAGACATTCGTGGTAATTTTGCTCTTCAATTTGGGCAACACAGTCAACACATTTGAAAAGTTTTCTTACATGGCACATCACACTGTCATGAATGCAAGAGACTAATTGTTCGAATGCAAATTTTTTGTCGCAAATAGGTGATGGTAGAAAGGTTATAGTGTCCTTTATTTTTAATATTTAAGCAGGAAGCCACTCTATAAATATATTTTCACGAAGTTTCATACTAATGTTGTTAACACAATTCATTAAACATGTTGTTTGATTTTTATCTAAGGTAATATGACACTATGTTAGACTATATTTTGAATCATATAATTGAATTATTTTCTGTAATTGCAGTTATCCATTGTCATTGAAAAAGAACAATTCATTGCGACTGACGAAAGAGGTATCCGCATATAGAATATTGAACGATCACATTTTTTGTGAAAATTCACTCCAAGTAGCAGGTGACAATGTAACCCCTTCACGTGTAGGCAACAGTTCATTCCGTTCGTTAGAGATATATCTCCATATATACACTTTTAGCTTCCCATGGCGAAGTTTCAAATATACATGGACACCAGAACGTAAATGCCAACGTCGGAGCGCATCTTGCACGGAATCTGAAGAAGTAGAACCAGTCGAAACAGATTCTGTAGTGGGGATTAACACTCCGCTGTGTGTTAGAGCACAAGAAAGCAGATCTTGAGATGAGTTTCCGACCTCGGTGAGGACTTGTGAATTGGCAGTGGTAGGTGTTTCTGCTGGGGCTATGGAAGACATAAGATAGGTGTCTAACCAATCCACCACAAAATTTGATAAGGGTGAATTAATCACATCTGTGACAATATTCCCAGATTTTGTCTCATCTAGGGTGGGAACTGACAACTCCATAGTATTTCCACTAGAAATTAACTGTTCGAGTGATGGCATGCTTTGAATTTTAGGCATTATTTGCAGATAGTGCCAACCAAGTACCACATTCACAGTATAAGATTTATTTTTAAAACACAAAGATCTTAAAATACTATAAATTCGTCGCAGCTATGAGCGAATCGAACCTATCCACGCAACGACCAAGGTTGTAATGTCTTATCAGTTCACGTCATAAGTCTAATCACGTGACCTAAATCGAGTGTCGTGTGCAAACTGATTACATAAGAAAAGATATGAAGTGGTTAGAACTTTTAATTTTCAGTGAATTGCACAACATCGGATTGTGCTAAACGCAATTGTTATCTACGTGGGAGAATGTGTGCATTATTTTATTCATCTTCGAAATCATAAAGTAAAAATATGTACCAAACTTAGTTAAAATTCATGATTTTTAATCACGCTAACATTAAATACATAGGAAAATTTTGTATATTTTTATAACTTTAAGGGATATATTTACCACAACGCGCGAAATATAAAAGAATAGTTAGCAAAAACATAAAAATAAACTTACAGAATGCGGTCTTCATCAGCCGACATCCAAACTAGAAATGAACGATACACACACTAATTGCAATACTAAAATAAGAGCTTATCTAGGATCTAACATAAGATGACGTCATCGGTTTAAATTTCAAAAGATGACGTCATAGTCCAAAGCAGATCTTCTTTCTTAATTACTTATTTTTTAATTATTCCCTATTTTTAATTATTTCTTAATTTTTAATTACTTAATTTTTATAATTATGCATAAGTGATTAAAAGTAATTACAGTTTAAAAAGTAATTAATAATTAAGAAATAATTAAAAATAGGGAGTAATTAAAAATACGTAATTAAGAAAGAAGATCTGCTTTGGACTATGACGCCATCTTTTGAAATTTGGACCGATGACGTCATCTTATGTTAGATCTTAGATAAGATAAGCTCTTATTTTAGTATTGCAATTAGTGCGTTCATTTCTAGTTTGGATGTCGGCTGATGAAGACCGCATTCCGTAAGTTTATATTCATGTTTTTGCTAACTATTCTTTTATATTTCGCGCGATATGGAAAACATATCCCCTAAAGTTATAAAAATATACACAATTTTCCTATGTATTTAATATTAGCGTGATTAAAATCATGAATTTTAACTAAGTTTGGTACATATTTTCATTTTATGATTTCGGATATGAATAAAATAATGCAGACATTCTCCCACGTAGATAACAATTGCGTTTAGTGTGCAATGTTGTGCAATTCACTGAAAATTAAAAGTTTTATCCACTTCATATTTTTTCTTATGTAATCTGTTTGCACACGACAGTCGATTTAGGTCACGTGATTAGACTTATGACGTGAACTGATAAGACATTACAACCTTGGTCGTTGCGTGGATAGGTTCGGTTCGCTCATAGCTGCGACGTATTTATAGTATTTTAAGATCTTTGTGTTTTAAAAATAAATCTTATACTGTAAATGTGGTACGTGGTTAGACACTTATATTATGTCTTCCATAGCCCCAGCAGAAACACCTACCAAAATCTAATCAGTTCGTACCAAAATTTTATCAGCATCAGGGTGAACCACAAAAGACTTATTTACCGAATTTTGTGATATTCGGTCCATTAGTTTTTCAGCTAGAGTGAATACATGCTTTTGCTAGCCATTTCTAAAAAAAAAAGGCCGGTTCTTTTATCCCGACTCGTACCCAAAACTAATCAGCACCAGATTCGCCCACAAGTGATTTACCTTCCAAATTTTATGAAATTCGGTCCATTAGTGTTTTAGTTAGAGTGGATACAAAATATGCACAGACATACAGACACACACAAACACAGACGTCACGCTAAAAATAGTTTTTTCGTATTCTAGAGGTCTCGAAACGCGTAGCTATCGATAACTCGAGTTGCGATTTTCGACATAATTCCAATCCTTTCCCTATACATTACCAAGTATTGCAGGGAAAGTTGTAATCTGATATGGGCAGCACATGAATTTCCCTGCAGATTTATATCCACGTTCTCGTTATTTTAAATAAATTTAATTTACTTTTAATTCAATTTTCGTTCTTATTTAGTAACTGAAATTCTTTTCAAAGGTGGCATAGAGTAAATAAGAAAAAACTGAAATATCTGGAGAACGGCTGGTCCTAGTGTAATGGGTTTGATCTTATTCCTTTCATCATTAAATATTACGTATAAAACAAGCATTTAATGGATATATTTGAGCATACGTAGTTTTTTAATTTTTGATTTCGATGATTTTTGCGGGCCATTCCGCAAAAAAAGGCAGGTTATTTTTTTTTTCGAATCGTCCCAAAATCTAATCTGCACCAGAGTATCTCACAAGCGACTTATCTGCAGAATTTTGTGAAATTCGGTCTATTAGTTTTTCAGCTAGAGTGGATATAATTTTTGCGGAATGTTTCGCAAAATATTGCGGGTTATTTTATCCCGAATCATACACAAAACTGATCAGCACCAGATTCACTCACAAGGGACTTACCTACTAAATTTTATGAAATTCGGTCCATTAGATTTTTATTTAGAGTGGATACAAAATCTGCGCAGACAGACAGACAGACAGACAGACGGACGGATAGACAGACACACACACACACAGACGTAACGCTAAAAATAGTTTTTTCGTATTCTAGAGGTCTCGAAATGTGTAGATCCGTCGAAAACTTGAGTTGTGATTTTCGGCATGATTCCAATACTTTCCCTATACATTACCATGTGATGCAGGGAAAATAAAAATCTTCTTTTCTCGCTATTCTTCACAAACCTGTTTGAAGAATTAAACATCTTGGACCCATTTATAAACAAATTTACAAAAAATATGCAAATTGCTGAATATAAGGCAAAATGAAAGCGCTATGAAATTGAGTCAACATAACTAACCTAAATGAGACACTCAACAACCTAAATGAGAGCTCTAAAATAGTTTTAGAAGATATTTCCGTACCAATTTTATTCTGTTTCAATTTTATTCTGTTGCCTAAACATATTAAAAATCTGTATATTGAGATATTCAATCTCTTACGTTATTACTTTCCCTGCAATATATGGTAATGTATAGGAAAAGTATTGGAATCATGCCGAAAATCGTAACTCTAGTTTTCGACGGATCTACACGTTTCGATATGTGTAATGTACGAAAAAACTATATTTAGCGTGACGTCTGTATGTGTATCTGTGTGTCTGTCTGTGTGTCCGTGTGTCTGTCTACCTGTGCAATGTATGTATCCACTCTAACTTAAAAACCAATTGACCAAATTCCTTAAAATTTTACAGCAAAGTCACTTGTGACTGACCCTGGTGCTGATTAGTTTTGGGTATGATTCGGGATAAAACAACTTGCCTTTTTTTGCGAAATGGCCTGTATCCACTCTAGTTGAAAAACTAATGGACCGAATTTCAGAAAATTCTGTAGATAAGTCGCTAGTGGATTACCCTGGTGCTAATTAGACTTTGGTACGATTCGGAAAAAATAACCTGCAATTTTTTTTTTTCTAAATGGCCCGCAAAAATCCTCAAAATCTAAAATAAAAACTATATGCTCAAATATATCTATTAAATATTTGTTTTATACGTAATTTTTAACGAAGGAAAAAATAAGCCAAACCCCATTACACTAGGAGTAGCCGTTCTCGAGATATTTTAGTGTTTCGTATTTTCTCTACGTCACCTTTGAAAATAAGTCCAGTTACCAAATGAGAACGAAAATTGAATTATAGTAAATATTAAATTTAATTAAAATAAAGAGAACGTGAATATAAGTCAGCAGAGAAAGTCATGTGCTGCCCACAGCAGATTTTCTTTATTAGTCAGGCAAATGTTTTTTAAACTCACAAAGTTTAGCCAATTATTATTGAAACAGAATAAAAATCTGATGTGGGCAGCATAGGACCTTCCCTGCAGACTTATATTTACGTTGTCTTTATTTTAATTGAATTTATTCACTTGTAAATCAATTTCCGTTCTCATTTGGTAACTGGACTTATTTTCAAAGGTGGCGTAGAGAAAATACGAAAAAACAATATCTCGAGAACGGCCAGTCCTAGCGTAATGGGGTGGGTCTTATTCTTTTCTTCGTTAAAAATTACGTATAAAACAAGCATTTAATGGATATATTTGAGCATACGTAGTTTTTTATATTAAATTTTGGTGATTTTTGCAGGCCATTTTGCAATAAAAGGCAGGTTATTTTTTTCTGAATCATACCAAAATATAATCAGCACCAGAGTGACCCACAAGCGATTTATTTACCGAATTTTGTGGAATTCGGTCCATTAGTTTTTCAGCTAGAGTGGATACAAGCTTTTACGGGCCATTTCGCAAAAAAGGCGGGTTCTTTTATCCCGAGTCAGACCCAAAACTAATCAGCACCAGATTCGCCTACAAATGACTTACCTACCAAATTTTATGAAATTCGGTCAATTAGATACAAAATTTGCCTAGACAGACAGACACACAGACAGACACACACAGACGTCACGCTAAAAATAGTGTTTTCGTGTTCCAGAGGTCTTGAAACGTGTAGATCCGTCGAAAACTCGAGTTGCGATTTTCAAGACTAATACTTTCCCTATACATTACCATGTACCTCGTATTTATTGCAGGGAAAGTAAAAGAGATCAGTTGATAAATTGTCAGTTGGTTGGTGTACAACTTCATTAATTCTACATTTAAAAATCTAAATGTGGACTTTTCCTACAGCCTCACAGTCATTATCTCTTTATTTCTTTAATAATTCATTTAATTGAGGCGCGACCTTATTTGAAACAACACCAAATTAGCATTTTTAATTCAATTTTCGTTTTCATTCGGTGACGGGATGTATTTTTTGTAGAAAAATGCAAAAATATCTCGAAAATGGCTAATCCTAGAATAATCGAATGGGTCGTCAAAAATGACTTATAAAACGAGCATTTAATAGATAGCAAAAGTACTCTTTCATTATTTTACATTTTACTAGTACTGTTAAACTATTCTTATACTATTATTTACGTTTCCTTAACACTGTTCTAAAAGGGTCGTCAAAGATTATTTCATTACAAAAAGATTGTCAACTATTATCCCATTGCAAAAATATTCTCAACTATTATCCTATTGCAGAAAGATTGCCATCTATTATCCTATTACAAAGGATTGTCAACTATTATCTTATTGCAAAAGGATTCTATATACAATCAAAGTAATGTGTGAATTTAAATGGCACAACCTTCAATGAAAAATGGGAATTGATAAAACGGAAAATGTCAATATTTTCATACGTTTACTGTCTTATGCCAAGGGAAAAAACACCTAAAGAAACAACTTTAGTTACAAATCTTTCTCCGGCAACATTATACTTTTGCGTCGTCATAATATTTTCCTTCTCCTTGATGTAATAAAGAAAAGACTTTTCTTTAAGGAAAAAAAATATATAAATATATATATATATATATATATATATATATATATATATATTCGATGAAATAGATCAATAACAGCATTGTGAACAAACAGCAACGAAGAAAACGAAAAAACAAATAGGTGTCAAATTAAATGATAGCAAATAAGTAATGCGATCTTTTCAATATTATTGCGATTCGAAGATTGATTCTTTTATTGCATCGAAATTAGATCGAGATAAGGTTCGTTATGTGTGTTGGGTGCTGGGCTGTTCTACACAAAATGGCGGCGTTTATTTTTATCACGTTGAAGCATTTTCCGCTTTAATATCGAAAATATGTTCTACGGATTATTGGACTATATATTTAGTTAGTGTTACTTTCTCTATTATACATGCTAATGTATACAGAAAGTATTGGAATGTCGAACATCGTGAAGCGAGTCTTCGACGGATCGACACATTTTGGGACCTCTAAATCACGAGACAACTATTTTTAGCGTGCCGCGTCAATGTGTGTGTGTGTGTGTGTGTGTAATGTATGTGTGAGACCAGATTTGAGAAAGATTTAGTGAGACAGTTTTATGTGTGTATTTACGATGCCTGTAATGTTTAACAATAGCATCAGACTTAAGGATTCCAGATTATGGCACCCTGACCCAAAAGGTCAAAGTAGGCAATAAAACTTAGAGGTCAAGATGAAGCCACGAGAGTGGTTAAAGATGTTAACCAATGTTCTAGATGTCTGGTCACATTGCATAGCATAAGGGGCGTTACAGACAGCAGGTTTAAGGCAGTAACCAAAAAGTTCTAGAGAAGATAAGGAACTTCTACACCAGAATGAGATGCAATGCATACGATGCGATAGAATTAACGACGAGTGGTAAGAACGGGGGCAATGGAGAACGATAATGTCCTGATATACAGTTGTTCCAGAAGTGTTCGAATACTTAGACAGCCGTAC
This sequence comes from Amaurobius ferox, assembly GCA_951213105.1. Classification (NCBI taxonomy): domain Eukaryota; kingdom Metazoa; phylum Arthropoda; class Arachnida; order Araneae; family Amaurobiidae; genus Amaurobius; species Amaurobius ferox. The sequence continues at coordinate 149,564,971 of OX578143.1, forward strand.
AATATGATCGACGAGTACGAGTGGGCGTACCATACCGCGAGCTGATTCCAGTACAAATAGGATCGACATTAAGTACGAGCTGGTGACAGACTTGATGTATAAAAGTATGTGTTCATATCAATAATTGTTGAAGGTCACCAATGTATTTTAGGGATTTTTAGTTAACTGGTCTCACATTTGCTCTCTCAATTAATTAATATGAATAATTGTTGTCTCAATTTATATGAATAATTGTTGTAATTAATTTAAAAATTTATTAAATGTTCTTAAAAAATGTTATTTTCAAATTTTAAATGCTACATTAATTGCGGTAGTTGTATGGTGAATAATTTTATTCAAAAACATTTTTGTGCACCACATTTGGTTTCCGTGATGCTTTGCTGCGAGTTTAAAATTTAAATGAGAATTTTAACAAATATTATTAAGGTTGATAATTATTTCAATAGTGAGATGAATAATTTTAATGGAGAAGCACGTGATGGCCAGATGGTTGCATTGTTTAACGTAAAATATACACATTCACTAAATGTCTAACGAAGGAATTTGAATAAGATAGAAAATAATTGGAAAATAATTTATTTGAAAAAGTAAAAATCTGATGTGGGCAGCACTTGACTTTCCCTACAGACTTATATTCACGTTCTCTTTATTAATACTTTACAACAAAGTTGAAAAGTGTTTATGACTTTGTTCATTCTATCTGTCTGTCTGTCCGTTAGCACGATAACTGCCGTAAAAATGACTTAATCAAAATGAAATTTTAGTATGTTGTTCAGACGGTCTGTAGGACCTATGGGAATATAAATGAATAATATCACCCAATTAGTTTTGGATTGAACCCGGGTCGAAAAAATGAAATACATTGAGCCCTATGGGATCTAATTTTTCAAACATTTTTTAAGCGGATTTAAAATTCCCAAATTGCTTCGAAAATTTTAGGTAATATTTAAATTGTTCCATAAAATATATAAAAAAAAATTCAGCGAAATATATTCAGTAGTTTTTTAAATAAAAATTAAAATAATAATTACACCTCTTATATGAAGTGATCACGTGACCATGATATGAAACAATCACATGACCCACTTCAAAATGATATATGGCATCCATCTTGTTTCAAAATCGTGATTTTTTTAAGTTCTTTTTAATTCATATTGGGTGTTGTATCCGTCCTAAAACTACTTTATTTTTGCTTAAATTCTGTGCATCTACATACTGAAACAACGCAATGACAATATATTTGAGTTTAAATGCCCATCTAAATTTGATTATTTCTACAACTAAGCCTATTTTTCACCTATGTAAAATGTAAACAGCAAAATATATAGAATGAGTTGTATTAGAATTCCTGTACTTTTTTAACACAAAATAATTTAGTCCATGGAGGCTGCATGGCTGATATGAATGAAATATTAATTGATTTCATAAAACGAAGGACGATTTTTTTCGATGAAGTTTCAAGCATAGAGTTTAATTTTTTGTAGCTCCATGGTCTTAAACAAAATGTTTAAATAAAATAAATTATTATAGTATTGTGATGAATGAAATGAATGGGAGAAAGTTATGAATGAAATCCTGTTTTTATAGAGAGATCCAGGCGTGTTATTTTTTCTATGACGTCATTTGAATTAATTTCAGTTGTTTTCGATGAAGTTTTCAAATATAATAAATTATCGTAGTATTACGATAATTCTAAAACTATTACCGAGGAATGTATAACATTTTAGAGATGTTTAAACCAGGCAATTTATATTTCAATGCCGTCATTTGAATGAAGTTCATTTTTTTCGATGAATGTTTAAGTTTTCAAATATAATAAATTCATGCAGTATTGTGAATAAGTTTGTGAGCAGTAAGTTTCAAAATATTACCGAGGAATGTATTGCATTTTAGAATTGTTTAAATAAAATTGCATTGAAGTTGGAAAGTGTTTCATAATCAATGCTTTAAGCATGATTGATCTTTTTTGTTTTAATTAAATTTAATTCACTTTTAATTCAATTTTCGTTCTCATTTGGTAACTGGACTTATTTTCAAAGGTGTCGTAGAGAAAATACGAAAAAACTAAAATATCTGAAGAACGGCTAGTCCTAGTGTTATGGGGTTGGTCTTATTCTTTTCTTCATTAAAAATTACGTATAAAACAAGTATTTAATGGATATATGTAAGCATATGTAGTTTTTACATTAGATTTTGACGATTTTTGTTGGGTTATTGAACAGAAAAAGGCAGGTTATTTTTTCTGAAGTGTACCAAAATCCATTTAGTACTAGGGTAACGCACAAGCGACTTATCTACCGAATTTTATGAAATTCGGTCCATTAGTTTTTCAACTAGAGTGGATACAGGCTTTTGCGGACCATTTCGCGAAAGAAGGCGGGTTCTTTTATCTCGAATCGTACCCAAAACTATTCAGCACCAGATTCTCCCACAAGTGGCTTACATACCAAATTTTATGAAATTCGGTAAATTAGTTTTTGTATTTAGAGTATATACAAAATCTGCACAGACAGACAGACACATACACAAACGTTACGCTGAAAATAGTTTTTTCGTATTCTAGAAGTCTCGAAACATGTACATCCGTCGAAAACCCGAGTTGTGATTTTCGGTATGATTCTAATACTTTCCCTTACATTACCATGTATTGCAGGGAAAGTAATAATGATAAAGAAATTTGCATTTAGAAGAGTTTTGATGTGTATTATGTTTAATTGTGTATTTTATACTATTAAGTTAGGATTTTGGAAGGGATAATTTTGTTTAAATGCCACCTAGAAATTCTAAACGGCAAAAAACACCTCAAAGAACGCAATTGAGTAATATTGAAAATCTAAGGGTAAAAATGGATAATTTTGAATTAATAAATTTATTGTCAGTTTGTAATGGATGTAAAGACGAGGATATCGAATTTTTATTGATCAATTTGAGAGTATGGCCGAGAAGACTGATTGGTCAGAACAAAATAAAGCGGTAATTTTACAAACCCGACTAAAAATAAATCGCATGAATTTTTATCAAACAAAATTGAGCTGCAAAAAGCAGATAATGTTGAAGATATAAAGAAGTTACTGTTAAAACAATTTAAAACATCTGATACAGTGCTACGAATGCAGACAAATTTAAATAAAATTAAAATGACGCCAGGGATGAAAGTAACGGAGTTAGCATTGGAAATTTCCTGTTCGACCCATAAATTTTTAGGGAAATATGCGAATAATGTGAAATAAATAACAGTTTAATGTTTGTAAAATGTATGGAATCTGTAAAACAAGATCTGGCATTTGAAATTAAAAAACTGAATATACAGGATTTCGAAAAGGCGGTGGAATACGCGGAACATCTAGAAAGTATCTTTGGCTCAACAGTACAGAAGTTAATGCGATTAGGCAAAATGAAAAAATAGGCAACAGTTTGAATGATAGACAGATGGAGAGGCAAATACAAATTTTAGAAACTAAAATTCAGCAAATAAAAGATGAAAAGCGGGAGAAATCAAAAAATGAAATTATATATTGCATAGGATGCGGAAAGAAAGGATATCATTTCTCTACCTGTTGGCACAACCAATACACACAGAAAAATTAAGGAGAAAATAAGTATGAGAATAAAAGAAGTCAATTTAGAAATGTGCAAAGTAACCGTTTTAGTAACACGCAAAATAGCGGATTCAGATAAAAAAGTATGCAAAGAAATGGGAGACAGTTTAATGTAAATAGCCGACCAGAAAGGTATAAACGGCAAGAATTAGACCGCAGCGTCGGTTAAAATCGCTTGAATTTAAACTGACAAAGGGATTTTGGCCTGGTGAAAAATTTAAAAATAGACCAAATTCCCAGTTAAATACAAGCGACAACGCGAAAAATAAGCACGTACACGATAATAAAAATTTTGAAGGTTTAAATGAAGTCCAAAATTATGAAAGGATGGTTCGCACGCGAAGCCCAGATCCAATTCCAAAATAATAAATCATGAAAATACAAATGACAAGCAAAATAAAAATAGAATGGAAAGCATGCAAAAAATTCCTCTGCACCCTGGTCTAAGCTCTGCCTGTCGCAGAGGTCGAAACCAAGTCCAAAGGGATAATAATTAATGATAAAAGTGTCCAAAAACTGAAATATGAGGCAAATACTAATAAAAAAGAAAATTGAGATAAATAAATGTGCAGAACATAATATAAATAAAATCATGACAAATAATGAAAAGGTTGGAGTTGAAGAAATTATTAAACATAAAAATGATGCGTGCAATGCGAAATTATATTTAAATGATGAGCACATAAATAAAATAAACTCAAAATCAACTCAGATCGATAAAAAAAGTATGATGAAACTAAAATTAAGGAAACTAGTTGTAAAGTTTCGCAAATGGATAACAAACAAATTTTTGAAGGTAGCCATGATAATTACTATGCTTGTGCAAATGATGAAAAAAATAAAATTGTTGATACAGAAAATGATTTTAAAACTGTGACTAGTGCGAAAAAGCCAATTGTCACACAAGATAAAGAAAAAGGCATATTTGAGTTTAATGAAAATAAAATAATGAGTTTAATGAAAAATATTAAAAATGGTCATTTTTACAGTTAAAATGTGGCACAGGTCGATAATGAAAATTTTCCTAAAAATGAAAAGATTAATGAGCTTGTTGAAAATGAATGGGTTAAGGAGTCAAATCTTGACTTCCATGTTACACGTCCTCGCACGATTGCGTTGCAAACCAAGTCATTTGGTTGACCAAGAATTGAATCTTGAACAGGAATTTCAGGATAAGGAGGTGATTTTTATACCCACATCCCACGCAAAAGTAATCTTTCCATACTTTCCATATGGTGCAATTCGAACTGTAATACAAGATAGCAAAATTAATATGTTAATAAATAACCAAAAGAAGGTTAAAATTACGTTAAATAAAAATATGAAAGTAGGAGTGATTAAAAATTTCAGAAGAATTACTAACGAAGAAATGCAAATCGGAGATACCGTATTTTCGAATGAGGAAAACAAACCCAGTATACTACAAGATAGATATCAGGGATTTCGAGTAATTAAACTTGGAGAAAAATAATTTGATCATTAGAAATAAATATAGCATGAAATATGAGCCAATTGAAATTCACACAACCCAATGTTATATGAACCAAAATGTACTGAGAAGAAGTTGACTGAAAAATATGACGGGAACGGTGAAATAATTGAGATTCAATCAAACAAAATATTATACGGTACAAAACGTTCAAATTGAAGCAGAATAAAAATATTCAGTATACAAGTGAAGATACGGCTATCAAAAATATTCAAAATCGCAATGAGAAGAAGTTGACTGAAAATCAAAATCTGATCATCAAAATGAGCAAAATGAAAATGTTAAATTTCAAAAAATACATAATGTAAATGAAAATAAAGTTTCTGAAGAGATTCAAATTGATAATAAAAATCATGAGGTGGAAAATATACAAAATTCAAATGATAATAAAGTAATGGATGTTATGAAAAATGAAAATGAAATGCTAATTTTTAAGAAATTCAAAATACAAATAATGAAAATGAAAACATCCAAAATGCCGGATTCCAGCATTCCAATAATTCGTCCCTTCAAAAACATGTCCAGTTGGCATCTTTGTGACATCTTTCGTTCTTTTCATTGTTAACAACGCTCCGTATCACAACAATTGCGAAATTCTGCCTCAACTGGCCATGCCGCTCGAGGCCGTTTTATACTCGTTCCGACGTGCGCCGGTGTGGGAACGCCGTTTGTGGGAGAAAAAAATCAAAAATCGTAGGTCAAATGTATGTAATTTTTATCTGGAGAATCCAAATTTGCAAAAAAAATGGGGGTTCCCATTGAAAATATCAAAGTTGCCCTACCCCCGGGGGAGGGGGGTCAATTTTGGTATCAAATTTGGATAGCTTTTCTAAAAATATTGAATACGTGTTTTTTTATTTTTTGATCCGAAGTGTATTTCTCGAGATATTGCACCGTTCCGGAACTTTCTGGACACCCTGTATATATATATATATATATATATATATATATATATATATATATATATATATATATATATATATATATATATATATATATATATATATATATATTTGAAATGTAATAATAAGAATTATGTAAAAATAAAAAAATACAATTCAAGTAATATTAACATCACCATAGAAGCAAATTCAAAGCCATAATGCCGATAAGAGAAAAGAACAGCACCATCCCAAATTCGATGATTAATTAGAATTAAATTCATCGTCAGGTCTGAGTATTTAATTCCAATTAACCCAAACAAATGCCTGTTTCAGATTAAGCAATAGTACATTACTATAAATACTTAAACTCAGACTACAGGCAACAAAAAATGAAAAAAGGATACATTAAGAAAATTCTATTACCATGCGGTATGAACCATTCTTCTACCACTTGTATACACGATCAACCTCAACAGCTTAATCTAGAAGCACCGGAATGAACAAGTCGAAATTCTATATATATATATATATATATATATATATATATATATATATATATATATATGTGTGTGTGTGTATATATCAGAGAGAAAGAGAGTACGAATCACCTGCATTGCCCCGGGTTTTAATTATTACTATTTTCGTATTTTTCTTAGTTTTAATTTCTTAGTTTCTTTTTTCCATTTTCTTTGCTAAAAATCAAAATCAAAAGCTCTCAATTCTTTATATGATTTTTCATGTTTTAAGATTGAATTTTACTGCCATTTTAAGTAAATATAAAATTTCGAATCCATTTTGAAGTTCTCGCTCGAACTTCAAAACATATTTTTCTAGTTAATCAATTAATATGTGTGGCCGTTATGGCGTATACAAGAAATCGACTCCATACAGACAGAGAAACGAACATCCTTCCAGAAATGGGCCAAACGTGCTGAGACCGTCTGAAAGAGTCTACATTGGCAGTAAACTCTCGAAAGGTAAAATTTTCGAGAAAGCAATCCTTTCTCTATGCACTCACTATTCAGTGGCATGGGAAAGTAAACATTTGAATTTTAGGAATGAACTGAGTGGAGCACCCAACCGGGCGCCTTCCATGACTGTTGTTCATCGAATGTTTACTAGATAGGTGTTTACTCGAATGTGATTTGCGTGAAATATAATTTGATTTTCGCATACCGTCCCAAGGAAAAGCTATCTTATCCTATTTCAGTGGCGATTCAACGATAAAACATCATACATACACGTTGGAAGGACAAAATAAAAAAGACATCACTCCATTCTGTAGGAAAAATTGTTTTTTTCTTCCCGTTCCAAAGGATATTTCGCTAGAAAGAGAGAAAAAAAGATAGGGGGGGGGGGAGGGGGGTATTCCCGATGAATGTGTTTTTGTAACATACAATGAAGGCGGAGGTCGGCACCCGTAATGCGATATTTTGCGTCACGCGATTTCCGCGTCTCCATCGATTTGTGAGAATGTTGGTCACAGGGCGCGAGAGGGAATGACCGTCGAGGGACGTTCTGGTCACCGTGCAAGTTGGAATGACAGTTCTCGCCTATTACGGTATGGAGGGTATTTCTTTCATGGAAGGGCGACGTCTTTTGACGTAGCCACTATACTACTGTACGGGCGAAGGAAAATTGGGTGGCCATGATTTTTACGGTTGCGCAGTCTACTCCGACGATAAGAGCTTGCCATTTCGTCCCAGTAGCTCACCGGTAGAGCATCGGCTGGCCAGTTCGGTGACCCAGGTTTCGATTCTCGGTTGTGGCAGCGAGGTTCTATACAATGGCGCTCGAACCAATCATCCAATGGAAGATGGAGCTCGAGGGAGTGAGGCACCCGCTGAAGTCTGCCCTCCTCGGATTCAAACTTTACCTTGCGAAGCGTCCGAGAAGACGCAAAGCACAGTCTTAGTTTTATTCGTTTCACATTAAATGTAAGTAGAAAACTTTCATATGACTGTTAATTGTTGTTATAAAGTTTATAGAAGCAATAGGAACTAACTATACATGTGAAATCAATTTATTATTGGGTTGTTTTGTAATAAAAAGAATCGTCAAAGAGATTATAAAACTTAAACACAGAAACAGAAAGATATATTATATCCTTTCCAGGCCATGAATGTGTTGATAGCCAAGCACCGGGCCTGATTACTTTCCCTACATACTAGTACAATGTATGGGGAAAGTATAGGGACGGGTTCAAAAATTCGAATTCGAGTTTTCGACTTAGGAGCACATTTCAAACATACCTGAACTCAGATCGATCGTTTTAAACACATAACAACATAGTTAAAAAGTGTTTATGACTTGGGTCATTATGTCTGTCTGTCCGTTAGCACGTTAACTACCGTAAAAATGACTTTATCAAAATGAATTTTTAATATGTTGTCCAGACGGTCTGTGGGACTTATGGGAATATAAATGAATACTATCACCCAAATTATTTTGGATGGAACCCGGGTTAATAAAATGAAATATATTGAATCCTATGGGACCTCATTTTTCAAACACTTTTTAAGCAAATTTAAAATTCACAAATTGCTTCGAAAGTTTTAGGAAATATTCAAATTATCCCATAAAATATATAAAAAAAATTTCAGCAAAATATATAGTAGTTCTTCAGTAGTTAGTAAATATTCAGTAGTTCTTTAAATAAAAATAAAAATAATAATGACACCCTTTATATGAAGAGATCACGTGATCATTATATGAGGAGATCACCCACTTCAAAATGAAATATGGCATCCATCTTATGCCAAAATCGTGATTTTTAAAGTTCTTTTTCATGTATATTTAGCTTTGTATCCGTCCTAAAACCGCTTTTTTTTTTCTTAAATTCTGTGCATCTACATACTGAAATAACGCAATTAAAATATATTTCAGTTTAAATGATCATCCAACTTTGATTATTTCTGCAACGTAAATATTTTCCCTTATCCAATTCCAATTTCCCAAGTCCAATTTTTACTTATGGAGAATGTAAACACCAAAAGCTGTATCCAAAGAATTAGTTGTATAAGAATTGCTGCATTTCTATAGCGCAAAATTATTTAGCTCATGAAGTCTGCAATATAGCTGATATGAATGAAATATTCATTGATTTCATACAGAGAAGAAGACAGGGCGCGGTAGCCCATTAGTTAGCGCGCTGGAGTTGCACTCCGTTGGCCCGGGTTCGATTCCAGCCACTGCCAAAACTGCCGCCGTGTTCTTGCGGAGTACGATCACGTTAAACATGAGGGTCCGAAAGTCCTTCCGAGAGGTTGGTGGTAGGGGAAGGAGGGTACGGTCCCTGTGGATGCCTCCCCCACTGGGTTCCGGTCTAAATTGGGTGGCACTTCCCGACCGTCCAAACAGTTACCTTACATCTTTCTGGTAGGTCGGACGGTCTGGGTTTCAACAACAACAACAACAGAGAAGAAGACGATTTTTTCGATGAAGTTTTAAGCATAGAGTGAAATGACTTGTACTTCCATGGTTTTAAGTTTTTAAATAAAATATATTATTATAGTATTGTGATGCAAGAAAGGATTTTAAAAAAATGTTTATGAATGAAATGCTGCTTCTATAGAAAGAGCCAAGCGATTTATACTACGATGACGTCATTTGAATAAAGTTCCTTTGTTTTTGATGAAGTTTTCAAATCTAATAAGGTATTGTAGTATTATGATAATTTTAATGATATTACCGAGGAATGTATTGCATTTTAGAGATGTTTAAACCAGGCAATTTATATTTCAATGCCGTCATTTGAATGACGTTCATTTTTTTCGATGAAGTTGTATGATTTCAAATATCACAATACTACATTAATTTATTATAATTTTAAAAGTATTACCGCGGAATGCATCGCATTTTAGAGATGTCTAAATGAAATTGCATTTCAGTTGGGAAGTGTTTCATAATCAATGCTTTATGCATGATCGATCTTTCTCGTTGAGGTTATGTCACGAATGAATGCAACCTTTCTATCGCAATTGTGTCCGATTATCACGGTCTGTGACTACTAGAATCCAATGGATTTAACACGAGATCGAACGGTTAGAAGGTCTCCCAATGTTCGAATAAATTCTTGAAAAGATGACTCCATTCAATAATGCTAAATAAATAATCATTTTATACATAATTATGTTATACACATTACTTATTCTGAAACGAATGGCATAAACTTTAGAACACTCATTTGAATCGTTCGAGATAGTCACGGTTTTACAAATAAATGTATGAGAATGACATAAAAATGAACAGTAGTATCATCCAATTTATAACATTTGGCGACAAGGTCGACAACTCATTTAGCAAAATATAATCAAGTTGGCGAATTTTTAATGCAATAATGGACTAATAGGCAATCCAAATGAGCAAAAATGAAGCTAACGTTAAGAAAATGATGCCAAATGGATGAATTAATAATAATTAACGTATTTGTCAAGTTATAATGGTTCGAAATATAAGTTAATTGGGTACTTGAAAATAATTTGACACGTTGCCATCCAGAAAACGGTGAAAACTATGCGCCGTGGATTTCGTCCAACATTATTTCGGAGGGAAGTAAAGGTGCATTATGTTGCTACCCACAGCAGACTTTTTACATGGAGTAAACAATGGATGCAAAGAAAGTCTGATCCAACGTAGTTTTAGTCAGTTGATTGGTGTTTAAACTAGATGTTGCCCACCCCATGACGAAGTGCATGACGTTGTTTATAATATAAACTTAAAATATCATGTATAATAAGACTCTTTCATAAAATTTCGAAGCATTTATATTAATGTTTATACGACTTGTAACGATGCCATAATGCCCCTACCTCCCCTTCCAAAGCACAATGTACGAATCCTCGACACTAATAATATCATTTTGACTAATAATAAAATAATAATATCATAATTTTATGTCATTCTCTTGAATTGCTTTTCAAAAAGAAACGTATGTCCGTAATTTTTAACACTTTACACCATAATTGAAGAGTGTTAATGACTTTGTTCCTTCTGTGCGTCCTTCTGATTGCCCGTTCGCACGATAACTGCCGTAAAACTTTAAACTTTATCGAAAAAAATGAACTTCATTCAAATGACGGCATTGAAATATAAATAGCCTGGTTTTTGCATCTCTAAAATGCGATACATTCTTCGGCAATATTTTAAAAATTATCATAATACTACAATAATTTATTATATTTGAAAACTTCATCGAAAACAAATAAACTTAATTCAAATGATGTCATCGAAATATAAATCGCCTGGATTTCTCTATAAAAGCAGCATTTCATTCATAAACATTTTTCCATTCCTTTCACTCATCACAATACTATAATAATTTATTTTAAATTAAAAACTTAAAGCCATGTAATTTAACGTACATCGGTACAAGTAATTTAACTCTATGCTTAAAGCTTCATCGAAAAAATCGTCTTCTTCTCTGTCTAATATCAACGAATGTTTCATTCATATCAGCTATTTTGCAGACTCTATGAGCTAAATCATTTTGCGTTAAAGAAATGCAGCAATTCTTATATAACTCATTCTACATCTTTTGGTGTTTATATTCTCCATTAGTCAAAATTAGACTTTGTAGTCGAAATAAACAAAGTTTGATGATCATTAAAACTCAAATATATTGTAATTGCGTTGTTTCAGTATGTAGATGCACAGAATTTAAGCAAAAATTAAGCGCTTTTAGGACGGATACAACACTAAATATGGATTAAAAAGAACTTTAAAAAACACGATTTTGACAAGATGGATGCCCTATTTTATTTTGAAGTGGGTCACGTGATCTCTTCATATAAAGGGTGTCGTAATTATTATTTTAATTTTTATTTTAAAAACTACTGAATATATTTTGCTGATATTTCTTTATATACTTTATGGGATAATTTGAATATTTTCTAAAGCTTTCGAAGCCATTTATGAATTTTAAATTCGCTTAAAAATTATTTGAAGAATTAGGTCGCATAGAGTTCAATGTATTTCATTTTTTCAACCCGTTTTCAATCCAAAACTAATAGGGTGATATTATTCATTTATATTCCCCTAGGTTCCACAGACCGTCTGAACAACATACTAAAATTTCATTTTAATAAAACCATTTTTACGGCAGTTATCGTGCTAACGGACAGACAGACAGACAGAATGAACAAAGTCATAAACACTTTTCAACCACCTGTATGTTGTAAAGTGTTAATAAAAACCGCATATCTGTAATTTTAAAATCAACTGAATTATGATAAAAGAAAAAATTTTACTTATGCCTCCTTTCCGTACCATGTGAAAGGCTGTTTCATCAGTGAAAATAGGGATCATAAACAAATTGACGATGGAAACTGTTTGCATGAAAAGTACTCAAAAGTACTTAATTATTGAAGTACTTAGTTATTGAAAAGTTCTTAAGAATCCGTGATTGCATCGTGAGCCTACGCGGAATTTGCAAAAATGTCTCCTATGTATTATCATTTCTGTGATATGCGGATACAGATATGCGGTTTATTTAATGAACTTGTTGCATTAAAAATAAAAATTTTCTGCTTGACCGAATTTGTCTAAGGGGGCCATATAAAAATTTAAGAAGTGTAACTTTTTGAAAACTAATATGAGGACTATTTCATTAACGTAGTCTTATTTCCTACCTTACTTTCAACATTTTTACAATTTACATTGCCCATTTATCTCCAACAGGTAGAGAATTAAAGCGCATTTCAATCTTTTTGGGACACCCTGTATTTAAGCATGGCTGTTTTAAGCATGGTAGAAAGTACTTTTACCTCCATCGTTTTAAGTTTTTAAGTAAAATAAAGTATTGTAGTACTGTGATCCTTTAAAAAATATCACCGCTGAATGTATCGCATTTTAGAGATGTGTCAATAAAATTTCATTTCAGTTGGCAAGTAATAAAGGCTTTATACATGGTTGATCTTTTTGTTTAGTTATATTCCGATTCACAACGATTTTGACACAAATCAACCCCTTAGCGACCTGAGATTAGGCAAATTGTAAACGGTATCCGTGCGATTATGAGACAATTTCGGTGAATTTTTTAAAAATATATACTTTTCGGGTGTTTTAATCCTCATCGAATTTTATAATGCTACGATATACGGAAATGGAATGGCCATCCATCGTTCACCACTTACTTCAGCCACTAGCGTATGGCATAGCGTAATACCACGCATTGCTCTAGGGAAAAAAATATTTTTATAAGCCCATCCGTTTTATTTGAGACATGTATCTGGTTTTCGAAGAGAATCACGCAGGCACTGGAACCGCTCAGAATCCCTCCGAGGTCAAAACGGAGAAACCACTCATTGTGTCGTAGGGGTGGATGAGCTGAGAAAAAGGTGCATGAGGATTTCTGTGGAATGACCTTATCGCCTGTTTCATGAGCGGTTTGCTGAAAAGTAGCGATGCTTATTTGTATTGGACACCTATTTAGAACCTGGACAACGACGGATATATTGTTCTAGTAAGTATATAAAACATTCGAGTGGAGGGATGCATTGGAACTAAACAGAAGTTTGATATACTTTCCGAAAGGACATGCTTATCCATCGCTTTCATTTTTTTTCTCGTGCTCCTTCGAACGTGTCCCCCTAGAAAACGGAAGGATTCGAAGCAAATGCCTTTTCACAACAGAGGTTTGTAGAAAATGTATTATGTTACCTTCGATTTTTCGCACGCTATTTCCGTGTCTGCTTCGATTAGATGTTCCGGCCGTGCGTGAGGTATAATGACCACGGGTCGTAAATTGAGCACGAAAGAAAAAGGTGGTGGAAAAATGAAGGGGGGAGCTGTCTGAAAAGAAGTTCAAGTGCCGCGTAATATCGGATCACGGGTGAGAGAATTGCGAAACTTTCACCCGTGCATTTAACTTCTGAACAGTTATTTTTTATTTAAATATCGCATCTCTAAAAGAGGATCATCTCTAAGACACCGAATGCAACTCATGTTCGACCCTGCTGAATCCAAATCTGAAATCCGTTTGTCAGGCGAGTCCTTCGATCTGGAGAAATAGCCTCTCAAAATGTGTATTTTTGTGTTTATATTTCCAACCAATGGCGTTGCTACAACATACTGTAACTGCACGATCATGAGACTCAAGGGACAACTGTATTCAGCTCGTGGAGTGAGACTCCATGATTCAACTGAATAGTGTTATGAAACATATCCTCTAGAATCGGGGATGTATATGCAGGATACAAGAACGCGTCCAAGTTTATGAATAACGAACGTTTATTCTCAAACGCAAAGTAAGCAGGAACACTATACAATCAAGCGGCACCTAAATGCTCCACTCATTTCACAGAATAAGCGATATTATTCTCAAAACGTTGACGAAAGTCATTTCACAAAACAGGAGTTCTTATTCTCAAAATATTGACAGAAATCACAGTCCATTGTAGCTCGTGTCACCTGCATTCATTCACTCCACTGCAATGAAGGGGGGAGTCCTTTTTATACTCTTTCCATAGAAACTTCTGGAAATCTCTACATCTCAAAGAATAATCGTTCCGTTGAAAAGTGTGGAACATTCCGGAAGTCGCCAAATGGGCGGTAAATCGCCAAATTCTTCTAACTGGGAAACCCTGGGCTCACGTCATGAACTGTATTTTCTTCAGCCGGCCTTCCAGACAGACGAAAGAGGAGGTGCCAAAGGGAAAATTGTGCATTCGCAACAAAGAGGAAAGTTAAGAGTGAAAGGTCATTCCAACTTCAAAATTCAGAATATGAATTTTAATCAACGTAACGAATGCAAACTTTGCTTAGAGATAGAGGGGGTGGAGCTAAATGGTACCATTTCCCTTTTATTCCACAGTGACCAGAAATTGAAAACTTGAGATGAAATGTTTGAGGTATAAAACTTGATAAATGGGTTTGTTAGACGGTGTAAGGGGACTTCCATTTATTGCGTGGTGATGGCATAGTATATACGTTTTGGGAGTCTTATAAGAAATAGTGATGACTCGCATGTGTCTGTGGATATTATGTTGGCGGAACCTGATGTCCGCCTGTTCCTGTTTCTCATGCATGGCCGTGGTGTACTTGTTGCTTGTTTAAGTAGCATAGAGTGTTATTGATACCTAGAATATCTTCGCGGCATATTGCCTATCCCCGGAAGAAAACGACATTTACAAGCAGACATGGCTACTCATTAAAGGTTTGAGTCGCTTGAGCTTGACGACAAATGGGGCCCGACACATTTAGTGAATATCAAAAAATGGGCGGCATTTGGTGAGCCTGGAGCCGAGATAGCCACACGTAGACCCACATTCTATCCATGACTTTCAAAACTATTTCCGTGTCTATACGGATTATGGGTGGGTTAAATAGGTTGGTCCGAAAGTCCGTCCAAGAGGTAATGAGATATGGGAAGGATAGTACGATTCCTGTGGTTTCAACCCTCATTAGGTTCCGGTTTAAATTGGGTGGCGCTGTCCCTGTCGCCAAACAGCTATCTTATACCTTCGGGTAGGCCCAATGCGTAGGGTAAAGTAAAAGTATAACGCAGATTTTCGACATATTTCCACAGAGTGTATATAAGCGAGTGTTTTTTATGTAAATGACACTTTAAAAAATTTCTTAACATTACAAAATTTCACAATTCGTTCTACATAAAATAGATCAAGCTGTTGTCTAGACCCAATATATTGGGCTCGTATTGATAGAAGCGTTAAAAAACATTTGTTTTTCATATGAATTTCTTCTACGACGTCTACTACGGTATTTTAAAAAAATCTTATGTGGATATTGCATGACCTATCTTCGAAACACAAACTCATGTGACTACCACTGACCCCTCAATACAGGCAGAGCTGCAGGCGAGATCGGTCCCTCTCAGTGCTGATGTCCACCGCATACGTCTGTGGTGGAGGACTGGGCAGAGTTCGGATTCCGCATGGATTGTCGGACATCACACGACGTGTGACAGTCTGGGGAGCCATCTGGTAGTTGAGCTAGAAGTCAATCTGACTCGCTTATACGGCGGCGATATTCGGAAGCCGGTTGTTCTGCCTGTACTTTCAGGCTGCCCAGCTTTTATTTAAAAACAAGGCAACGCCCGAACCCATAAGGCACGACTTCCCAATAATATCTTTGAGGATTTAATACCCTCCCATAGTCCTTACACCTATCACGTATAGAATAGGTCTGGAACATGCTGGGACGGCAACTGCAGCCTTCTCAGAATACCACTCAACTAGTTTACTGGTTGCAACATGTATGGCAGAATCTTCCGCAGAGAGACATCAATAAATGTATTGACTCTATGTCGGATGTATCACTTACTAAAATGTCATCTTCTTGTTGCCACCGTTTCTTAACAAAACGTTATTTTACTTAATATAACGTTGCACATCTTTTCAAACGATGCATGCATGCCGATATTAAAGCCGACACATACATGCTGTAGCTCAATTTATATATATATATATATATATATATATATATATATATGTGTGTGTGTGATGTATATATATATATATATATATATATATATATATATATATATATATATATATATAATTTAGGATTATATAATTTAAAAGAATGTTCCTTTCCGATCACCAACTTGACTCAATTTAAAACGCTGAATTACCGATATTCCCCAGAACTGCAATATCTGGAAACCAGTTTATTCTATTGAACAGCGAGAGTGAATACATGCCTCTCACAGACAAACGCACATCCCTATGGCCGTGTATCAGTCTAAAAAAGAGTTAATTTGCATTTTGGAGTGTTGAAACCATTGCAAAATCGAATGTCGATGTCGGACTCAGCATTTTAAGCTCTCGCTATACATACATATAGTCACTATGCATACGTAAAAGGGGTACAATCACATATCTTACAAAAAGAAAGGAAGTTGTATGAATAAATCGGTAAGAAAAAGTATGTTTTTTTTTCCAAAACTCAATTGTTAAATGCGCGCATTCGTTCAAAACCCATTCTATTCAAAACCCATTCATACACACATCTTTTTGCCTCTCATTAAGTGTCTGCAATTATTTTTTCTTATAATTCGCCGACTTTTTGTGGTTCCAACATTTGCTCAACGTGTTCAGCCAAGTGGAATATTTGTATTTTTTTCACCCAGAATGTAGTATAAAACGAGGAATGTTTTGTATCGGCTTTTTTTCGCCAGCACTGCAATCCACGCTTCAGGCTTCGGGTTTGTGGGCCGTACGTTTCATTGTCGTCGATTATTTTTTTTTAATATTTCCAAAAAAAAATGAATGATTCACATGGGTCTTTGAAGCCCACTGTAGTGAGTGTTTATATAGAGATAATTGAATGACCCCGCTTAAAGCGAACAGTGGATAGAGTGGACAGCGGCGATTCCCGATCAGGGGTTTCCCTAACTTTGGGGTTTCTAGAGAAAATAATGCCAAGATAAAGTTAAACATCCAATGTGGGTACCACGAGACTTTCCAGACAGACAACCTCCCCCAATTCGAATTATCTTTCTTATTTGACATGACACCGAGTTTGCCGCTTTAATTCAATTTTCGCTTTCATCGGGCTCATTTCAAAGGCGTCGTGGCAAAAATGCATAAAAAGATGAAATATCTGGAGAACGGTGAGTCCTCGAGTTGTGGCTGATATTATATTTTTCGTTGTCAAACATGGCGTATAAAACAAGCATAAAATAAATAGATTTAAGCATACGCAGTCTTTTATTTAAAAATTGACAGTTTTCCATTCCATTCCGCAAAAAGTCAGTTTCTTTGTCTTTTTAACTCGCACCAAAATCTAATCGACATCTCGATCACCTACAAGACACTTGCCTACTCCATTTCATGAAATTGGGTTAACTCGATTATTTAACTAGAGTGGATCCATACGATTTTTGCCAGCCGTTTTGCAAAAAAGGCAGTTTTTTCTCCAAATTGTAGCAAAATCTATTCCAAATTAGGGTCACAAGTGACTTACCTATCCAATTTTATGAAATTGGATCCAATAGTTTTTGAGTTAGAATGGATACATACATTTCACAGACGGACGTCGCGCCCAAAATACTTTTTTTTCGTGTTCTAGAAGTCCCAAAACGTGCAGTCCCGTCGAAAACTCGAGTTACGATTTTCGAAATGATTCCAATACATTTACGAATTGAATGTTCGATATCAAAATTTAAATATTTCATCCATAATGCCGTAAACAATTCATTAAATGCGACAATCGGTTTTAAATTAAAAAAATATCTTTTATCGAGATAAGTGTGACCCAGGAAGACAGGCGTTGCCAATTTGAAAGAAAAGTTCCAATTGAATGTTTGCCGGGAAAGTATACATTTTAACACTTTACAACAAAGTTGAAAAGTGTTTATGACTTTGTTCATTCTGTCTGTCTGTCTGTCCGTTAGCACGATAACTGCCGTAAAAATGACTTTATCAAAATGAAATTTTAGTATGTTTTTCAGACGGTCTGTGGGACCTATGGGAATATAAATAAATAATATCACCCAATTAGTTTTTTATTGAGCCCGGGTTGAAAAAATGATATACATTGAACCCCATGGGACCTAATTTTTCACACATTTTTTAAGTAAACTTAAAATTCACGAATTGCTTCAAAATTTTTAGGAAATATTCACATTATACCATAGAAGATATAAAAAGAAATTCAGTAAAATATGTTAAGTAGTTTTTTAATTAAAAATTATTTTATATAGGGACAAAAACAAATTCAAATAAATTCTGAATTTGGGATATTCTCCAGAAAGAAAAGAGAGATATATTATATAATAAATATCTTTCCAAATATTTAATCATTTTGCATATAAAAGAGGCTTCACATTTTAAAATAAATTTGGTAGATAACAATTTTTCATTTTTTTTTCATTTTATATAACTCTTCGTGATATACTTATTTGATGGCATTTTTAATGCACTTTCCTACGTCCTACAGAGTTAAAATTCGGTACACAACTTAAATTTGTTGAACATTTTATTCGACAAAAATTTGATGGATCTTTAAATATAGCATACATTTTTTCCGAAATGGCCTGAAAATAATCCCCGTTCACTTCTATAAATCATTGTTGTAATATTGTTAAAAATTCTGATGTGGACAGCACATGTCTTTCCCTGCAGACTCATATTCGTTCTCTTTATTTCTTCAATAATAATTTGAGTTTATCTGCACAAAATAACAAGCATAAGTATTTTAAATGACATTAAATTTACACGTTAAACTTAAATTTGGTTCTCATTTGATAGCTGGACTTATTGTCAAAGGTGGCGTAGCGAAAACGCAAAAAAACTAGAATATCTCAAGAACGGCTAGTCCTAGAGTAATGGGGTTAGTCTTATTCTTTTTGTTGTCAAAAATCATGTATAAAATAGGAATTTAATTGATATAATTGAGCTCACGTAGTCTTTTATTTTTATATATAACGATTTTTGCGGGCCATTTCGCAAAAATAGCCCGTTCCTTTTTCTCGAATCGTACTAAAATAACCTACAAATGATTTATATACAAAATTTTGTTAAATTTGGTATATAAATCACTTGTAGGTTATTGAAATATTATACACCAAATTTTGTTAAATTTGTTCCATTAGTTTTTAGCTAGAGTGGATAAAGGCAATTTCTGCGGCCATTTCGCAAAGAAAGCAGATTCTTTTATTACGAATCGTACTATAATCTAATGAACATCAGGATTTCCCACAACAAACCAAATTGTATGAAGTTCAGTCCATTAGTTTTTCAATTAGAGTGGATGTAATATCCACACAGACACACAGAAACATACACAGATACACCCTTACACATACAAACGTCTTCCTAAAAATAGTTTTTTCGTGTTCCAGAAATCCCAAAACGTGTAGATCCTTTGAAAATTCGAGTTCCGATCTTCGACACGATTCCAGTACTTTGAGTACATACACACACACACATATATTATCTGTGCATCTATGTATTATCTGTGTATCTAAATTCCGTGCCTATGCAATTACAATAGTTGTGATTTTAAATGATCCCTAAACTTTTATTATTTCTTCAACGAAGCTTTTTTTTAACATATGCAAAATGCAAATAACTCAAGCGATTGTAAGATGAATTACATAAGAATTGCTGAATTTTTTTCACACAACATTATTTAGCTCTGGAGTCTGGAACACAAGTTAAATGAATGAAATATTCATTGATTTTGCATAAAGAATCAGATGATTTATATTTCGATACAGTTTTAAATATTTAAGTATAATAAATTACTGTAATACTGTGATAATGTAAAAGATATCACCACTGAATGTATCACATTTTAGAGATTTTTAAATGAAATTGCATTTCAGTTGGAAAGTGTTTCATAATCAATGCTTATGCATGATTGATCTTTCTTGTTTTACTTAAATAAATTTTCCTCGTGAGTGCAATTAAAATTTCGTATACTGCGATTATAAAATGCATCGCTGCAGTGAGCGTCGATCGACCTAATCTGAAAAACATATTATGGATCATCGACTGCAATGTTTAGCTTTCTGAATTATAATATTTATTTTGGTAGCATTCAAAGATTATAGCGTGACATTAAAATGAACACTTCATATAACAGGAACTCATTTAATATTTGCTAAGATCGACCTAGGTAGATATGTGAGACAAAGCAATATATACCGAAATATCCAAAAAGATAAGCGCTCGACCTAGTTGTTAATGCATGGGTAGTATTGCACCTTGTGCGCTTTTAACTGCTCTAGAGATCGCTGGGTTTAACTTGGGCACTCAAGAACGAATTGGTTCGACTCCGTATCATTTGGAGTTGATTCACTCCTTCTATATTTCGTCTCAGCGAGCATCATTTCTTCTTCTGCATATCGTCTTCATGCTCGAAGATCCTTTTCAATCAGCTGTGTTTTCCTTCGTTTGGTAATATTTATTTACTTATGACCTTGCCCCGGGGAAACACGCCTTCCTTGTGTTGGATTAAGCTTTGCAGAGTTCACTTCCACAATAAGAGCTTGCCATTAAGTCCCAGTAGCTCAACGATAGAGCGTCGGCTGGCCAGTTCGAACATAACATTCGATTCCCGGTTGGGACAGCAAGACTCTTTACACCATGCTTTACAAGATGGCTTAGGGCAGGTCTTCGCTGAACTCCCTTTCTGATGGAGTCTCTTCGGGTTAGACCCGGAAGCGTCGAAGATGCCCATGTAGACATTGTGAATCTCCAATGTGTTGATATTTTTGCAAATGGGTAAATGCATGGGTCGTAAACCTTGTCAAACCGAGTGCCTATTCGTGTGAATCCTTTGTTCAGCTTGTCGCATGACTTGAAATATATATTGCTATATGGACTCTCACAAAACGCAAAACCAAGAGAAAAGAGCAGGAAAAAAATAATTATTTTAAATATTGAAATAGGAAATAAATGGATGAAGGAGCCTTTGTAGAGTGTCGAATAGTGTGCATATTTCACTTCTGACGGATCTATTAAGCATTTTAATATGCTTTTTAGACGAATCCATTTTACTTCGAACGATCGTGTGAATCATCATAAGTAGAAATTCGCAGTACACATTTTTATTAGTAATCCTTAGTGAACCTACCGACCCCTTCCAAAATTGAAAACTTTATCCATAATTGTCATTATCTAAAGCTCTATCTACAGTTAATTCTAAACAATACATGTTACGAAGAAAAAGTATATTTTTAAACTTCAAAACTTGAAGTAGAAATCCTTAGTAAGTCTCCAGAAGTCAATGCTATAACTCATCATCTAATTTCTATATTAAGCCCAAAGCTCTTATTTTTGATTTGCAGAACAAATTCTTCTTGAGAGCTGGTGTACTGGGTGACAGTTTTGTTAACTTCTCTGAATTGGCATGCTTAGACAATTCACTAGGAACAGCAGTCTAGATTTTCCGAGACATAGTTGTAGAAGTTCTACGTTTGTTGCAGTGAGCCAGACTGGACGATTTTGCAACTGTTCTCAAGGAAAGAATTCGTGATAGACATATCCTTGCTAGAGATATTAGTATCAGGATGGACCTAAAGTTTGTAGATCCACATCCACTAAGTTTAGAAACTGGACAGCTAATGATTCCTTCTTGGCTTTCCTTTTACCTTCATGTTTTAAAATTTAAATTTTTCTACAGTCCCCGTACAAAATCATTTTCAATCAGTAAAATGGGCCCCATACACTAATAAGGTGATGTTCAAAATTTCAACATTTTATCAAAAAAGTCCCAGAGATATGTTTAAACAAAGTGGGTGAGGGATTAATCACTCATTAAAATGTAAATGTTTACAGCAAAACTGCAAATGACTCAACGCAGAAATGCATTATAGGCAAATAATATCTGACTCTCATATTTAATGGATCTTTGGCATGGATGGAAAACATTTTGAACAAGCTTTGCAATCTTTGTGTAAAGTTATTATTTCTACATAGTGTAAATACTTTTGTACCAATAAATCGCAAAATTATTATTTATTTTTGTAATCATTGTTTTCTTTCGTAATTTGTGTATGACTCCTGAAACGCGATCCGTCGACATGATTTTTCCCCTCTGAGAACCCATGTCAATGCATCGAAAGGTAGTTTACGTCAGCATTTTTGTCTTTTCATATCTCTGGGACTTTTTATGATAAAATGCTGCAATTTTGTACATCACCATATTAGTGTATGAGGCACATTTTACACATTGGAAATGTTTTTTTACGGGGGCCGTATAATTAATGGTAAGCAGTACCCCATTGACGTCAGATCAACGTACGTCTAGAATGTGATGCCCATTTATAATATAAATACCTTTATTTATCTGTCTGTTCATCTATCTATCTCTATGTAATGCTTGGAGAAAATGTTGGCGAGATATCGCCAAGCGACGAATTTGGTGAGACGGATTGAGACGAATTTGGCGAGATATCGCCAACTTGGCGACTTTTTTTAAATGTTACGAAATTGATGAAAATGCCGCTAAATCGATAAAAATGACCCCAAATTGATAAAAGTGACGCCAAATCAATAAATTAATTTGTGTTTTGAAAGGGGGTAGTATTGTAATGATGTTTCAGCAGCGTTCGTCTGTCAGTTCAACTGTCCCACTTGGCAACAATTTTTTTTGAGTTTTTATAAATGTCTCAAAATTGAAGAAAATATCACAAAAATGAAACAAAATGTCACCCATTCGATGAAAATTCAATATCTTGTAAAGAATATAAGAATCTACTATAAGAAAAAGCTATTTCTCTGTTCGTCCATCCGTGACGTTTGGCAAAATATTTGGCAAATAATTTGGCGGGATGTCGCAAATATCGCCAAATTGATAAAAATGACGCCAAATGGGAGGTAATATATTGCAAATTTTGAATTCCGATGACGGGCAAACCTTCTTGTCTGTAAAGAGTACATTAGCACGTTACTGCTTTGGCCAAATTTTATCTACGATGAGCTTTGGGTAAACTGCAAGCCTTCTGCGTACAGTTGTTTGCCTTTGGAAATAATTGTTTCACTGTTTGAGTGCGATCGATCTCCAAACCAGTGGGTGGCTGAAAATCATTCACTGACTTAATTGCAGTCAGATAAAGTTGAATCGCTCCAGTTTTCCTGTTATGTATTGTAGTTAAAGTAAAATCGAAATACACCTCGGTTTTATTCAATACAGAAAATATCTCAAACGAAATATTGTTCTCGGGGAGAAAGTATGTAACAGGTTTTTCGAGTTCATTTTTAAGTCTTAGCATGTCTAGAAAGAACGAATATTTTTTTCCCTACTACACCTCTTATTGATATGCACTTTTTATCACCATCTAAAACAGCCTCTAATTAAGTTCCTAGAACTCTTTTTCTATAATTCGACTTTTCTTCAGCCATTTTTTACTCCTGTTCCTTGTTGTATTTTTTGCCCTTTCTTAATGCACCAAAAGAATAGCGTAACGCAACGAAACAAAATAGTTTTTGTAACAGACTTTTTTTTGTGTCACTGCGAATGCACTCAATGCCCTAAGCACACACTTCGTCGTACGTCTTTCTGACTTGTTATTGTGCAAATAAATGAATAGTTTGCAACGTGTCGGGACAGTTACCTGCATGGTAAGTTTTTTCTCTGGTAAATAATACATAATAATCTGGGGCAGGAGCCGACTCTGCTTCTGTCAAAAACATCGATCGAAGACGTTAGGAATCAGTACCTGAATTATAATTTCGAATCCGAAGCTAGCTTTTGGTCTAACCTTATAATGCTGGTCTTCTAAGCTCATGGTCCCCAGTTCGAGCCTGACTCGGGACCGCCATCATCAAAGTCCTACAAATCTATTAAATAGATTATTTATTATATTATTATTGTCATTATCAATATTGTTTTTGCATTATTTGAGAAGGACGATGCATAAGATGACGATGAGGCTATTCATCCGTCCCATCCTAAAGACACTTCGCGAAATTTGACCAATTCTAAATTTGGATCGAAAAGTAGGATTTAAGACCTGAACACTTTCGGAAAGGCGCCCGTCTGTTTGCGTAGGTACATTGTACATGTGCCAGATTTGAGCACAGTCGTTTTAAGACAAATGCACGTATCACCGAAATATGCGTATGCTACATAACATGTAAAAGACATTCTAAATTCATTCTAAATTCAAAACTTTCATAGCAATAAATACTGGCGTATCCAACTTGAGAAACAGGGTGGCCATTGCTTCTCGCGGTCGACCACTCCCAGCGCTTCGACCAACTGTTCCGAAACGAGCGGATAAATAGCACAATTCCCACCCCGATTCGATCCGCTCGTGTAACGGAGATATCATTCTCATCATGCAAATAAAATCGCCGAATCACAAAATGAGAATTGCAATGGAGCGTATTATATTCCGCACACAGTCCATGAAAACGCAGAAGAAAGTAAATGACGCCGACCCTCCCGCTTATGCGCATACGTGAATGTAGGCGTGGCTTCAGGAGATCGAAAAACTTGAATTGCACGCATGGTTCGGACAGGATAAAACGGATAAAAAATTTTTAAGACTTGATTCGCTTAAAAAAATGTATAATGAATGAACGAATATCTTCCGGAAATTATCTAATGCTCTGGAACAGGTATATATTAAAGGAACTCTGTAGCAGTAATATTTAAAGTACTTGGTGTTAAATTTTAAATAGTGGATTCGCAATACATTTTGTATATCGCAATTTAAAAATCCGGGCACTTAGAACGCACGAAAAGTATATATTTCAAAAATTGGTTCGCTCAGGATTGTGTGAAAATAGGGTTTTAATAAGAAATATCTGAAAAACTAATTCGAATTTTTAAGAAAATAACGCCGAGGTGCACCTTCCAGAGTTCTGAAGTCTCTGTGGATTCAATTTCAAGGCCATATGACGCTTAGAATTTTGCTAGACTTTTGCTAGACATATGAAATGATTATCTATTTAACATTCATTTTCAAATAAAACATTACGTATGAAATGATTGTCTCTTTAGCATATTTAAAAATACTGATTTTTTAATCATTTTCTCAAAAATGCGTTCTAAAATAGTGGATCTTCCGAGCATTCGATCGAGTTTTAAATGAATAGAATTGCAGTTATTGCTCATTGTAATAACTGTACCAAATTATTTTTTAAACGCTTCATACATTCGCGTCATAAGCCATCGGTCCACAAAGTTACAGAGACAGACAGACAAAAAGGTTTGATTCGAGCTCAGGAATGGTTGAAACGTGTTCTTCCGTAAATTGAATTTTCGATCATTTCACAATACTTTTTCTTAACTTTATACTCGGTGTTTCTTTCAGGCATACCTCCTGGGGGGAGGGGGAGACATTTTATATTAACCTAGTTTCTATTTATGCGACAGCATTTATATACAAGGTAGGATCAAAAAGTTCGGAAACTGTGCTGATATCTTCAACCCTGATTGGAGGAGAGGGGAACTATTTTACCGTGGCGTAGAGGCACATGTGACGCGAGATGTGAAAAGGAAGAAGCAGGTCCGCAGTGCAGGGTTTTCCAGACAGTGCGTGTCAGTGAAATGTAGTCGTTCAGCAGGTGAAATATTTCTGTCGGCGATTTCTCCAAACGCTGGCAGAATTTGATATTCGCACGTTGCTCTTCAAACGCCCTTCCCATTTTCGACGAACGCGAACAACTACAGTTCTCTGATAAGCATTGTCTTGGAAAACACCTGCTTCTCCCTTTTCACATCTCGTGTCACATGTGCCTCTAGCCACGGTAAAATAGTTCCCCTCTCTTCCAATCAGGGTTGGAGACATCAGCACAGTCTCCGAACTTTTTGATCCTACCTTGTATATTTATATAGGGCATATAGAAAAATCCCCGCTTTGGCCAAACAGTCCTGAAAGAAACACTGTCATACTATGTGATAAAGAAGAGTCGAGCAGCTTGAGTGTATAAGCACAGGCAAGACAATACGCTTCCTACAGTACGCTTCTACGCTGTTCAAGTTTTCCTCATCCTCCGCACATTTCCTATGCATGCAGGGAAAATAAAACTGGGCGAAGTGAGTCAAATAGTTCGGATTCGGCGAGGGACGTCATTAAAAAGTTAAACATGCAGACTATTCCATTTTTATGCAGCGTTTTATTGAAAGCCATAAAAACGTTCCAAAGCTCTTTCAGAGAACCTTCTGACGGAGCCCCGACGTTGCAAGCTTAATGTCCCGAAACCTTAAAGTGTCTGCAGAAGACATTTTTCTTTTCGAGGCCGGCGCCCATTTCGCTGGATGTGGGCATTTCAAGCTCTGTTGAGCGAGGATTCTGATGAAGTCGCCCGTGACATCCCGAAACGCCGTGACTTGTCGCGGCACTTTATGAGAGCTGCTGCGATGGCAGAAGTGTCGTTTAAGGTTTCCCGAAATGGGGGGTGAGTCGCCATTGAAAAAAGTACCCCTGGAAATAAGAGAAACAAATTGCCGTACTCCACTCTTTTGAATGGCGAGAAAAAGAAAAATGTCCGCAATTATGAAAGTGGCTGACATAGTTATTACCTGGGACATCCGAAATTACTTTTATGACCATTCGAATCGATATTAAAAACTTAAATCAGAATAAGGGGAGCGACACGTCTAGAAATTTTAAATAGGAGAGTAAGGACTTTGAGTGAGTAAAACGTCTTTTCATTTGACATCCTTTAAGACATTCCAAATAATAAACAGTTGAGCCTTAAACATGTGTCTGAATTTTTGGACATCGAGTTCATCTTCTTTTGATACTTTTTTTATTCTTATTACAAGACTGCTGTGATTTATGTCTTATTTCCGACGTATGTAGTTTTGTAATAAGAATTTGAAATGGATGTAAATTTTATTCAATTTTGTCTTGCCTCATCCAACTATGCTTAGATGTAAAGTTTGATTCGCGGTTTCTGAATGTATTTCCATCTTACATGGATGAAGCACTCAGGTCAATTTCTATTATTTTTTAGGTCTTTTATTTTTAGCGTCTTAAATGGTGTCAAATTAAAATATTTTTTATGTCTAAAGTGCTGTCTTTAATATTTGTAATAAAATATATGTGTATTTAAAGAAAAAAAATATAATCACCAAAAATTTTCTTACAGACTTACAAATTTTAATATCTTATAGTGGTTCATTAGTTAAATTATTTTAAAAAAACTGTTCATTTAGTATACCATTTTTAAGCATTTAGTATAAGTTCAGCATAAGTTTAGTATACGACAATTGTAAAAGTCATGTAGACATTGAAAACTCGTGGTTTCTAAAATAGATTCTTGAATGTTTCAAACTATTCTTTTGTAACCTTTTGCCTATCTCATCCATCCTATGTATTGAACTGGGAGCTCTGTTAATACACTTGTGCACCTTACATGATGAACAGATTTTAAAATTTTTAAAACTATTTTCAAAGTCCGAACGCCAGGATACTTAATCAATATTGGGACATACAAGATTGGCGTGCGTTACTTTTTATTTCGGGTTGACTGGAATCTACATTATTCTGCTTTCTGATTGGCACTCT
Organism: Amaurobius ferox; assembly: GCA_951213105.1. Lineage (NCBI taxonomy): Eukaryota > Metazoa > Arthropoda > Arachnida > Araneae > Amaurobiidae > Amaurobius > Amaurobius ferox. The sequence goes on from OX578143.1 coordinate 149,592,877, forward strand.
TGAGAGGACTGTTAATCCAGAATTTCTGTAAATAAGCCTCCACTGCTCTTCTATGTGTGCCCATTTCGCCCTTTTGACTTAGGGTTTGTGGGTTCTTTTGAAATGACAAAGAAAATCAATTCCTTATACTTTGCACAATTTTTTTATCACTTTACAGTATAGTTGAAAGATGTTAATGACTTTGTTCATTCTGTCTGTCTGTCTGTCCGTTGGCACGATCACTGCCGCAAAAATGACTTTATCAAAATGATATTTTAGTGTGTTGTTCAGACGGTCTGCGGTACAAATAGGAATGTAAATGAATATCACCCAATCAGTTTTGGATTGAAACTGGATTGAAAGAATGTAATACATTGAACCCTATGGGACTTCATTTTTCAAGCATTTTTTAAGCGACGTTAAAATTCACAAATTGCTTCGAAAATGTTAGGAAATATTCAAATTATCCCATAAAATATAAGAAAAAACTCCAGTAAAATAGGTTCGTTTGTTTTTTAAATAAAAATGAAAATAATAATGGTAACCATAAAAAATGAAGAGATCACGTGACCCACTCCGAAATAAAATAGGGCATCCATCTTTCTTCCAAGAGTCAAAATCATGATTTTTAAAGTTCTTTTACATTTATATTGAGTGTTGCATTCGTCCTAAAACCGCTTTATTTTTGCATATTTTCTGTGCATGCATATTCTGCGCCCACGCAATGACGCTATTTTTGAGTTTAAATGGTCATCCAACTTTTATTATTTCGACATCGAAGCCTTATTTCAATGGATGCAGAATGTAAACAAGTGATTGTAAGATGAGTTGTGCAAGAAGTGCTGAATTTCGCTCACACAAAATGATTGAACTCTGAAGTCTGGAATAAAAGTGTATGAATAAAATATTCACTGCTTTTATTCAGAGTCAGACCCGGCCATTCAAACAGCTGCTACAAATCCTTTGGGTCAGTCGAGTGGTCTAGGTTTGCCACAGAGAGCCAGACGATTTATATTTCGATGACGTCATTTGAATAAACTTAATTTTTTCGCTGAAGTTTTAAGTTTTCAAGTAAAATAAATTATTGTAGTTATGTGATAATTTAAAAAGTATCACCGCTGAATGCATCGCATTTTAGAGATGTTTAAATAAACTTGCATTTGAGTTGTAAAGTGTTTCATAATCAATGCTTCATACATGACTGATCTTTCTTGTTAATTGTTGACACTCCGTTAAACGTACCGGACTATGAACCTTATTTATTTAACAGACAGTTTTGCATTGCCTAGTCTTCATTCAATATTAATTCATTATAAGGGTGTATCTGAATACATCATCAATATTTGGTGAGCAGTTTGGGAATAGGAAAAGATGACTATTTCACATAGGAAAGCATGGGCGCAGACTTCATGTAGTAGAGCAACATGAACCCGGTTAAATGATAGAAATAAAATATAACAAGAAAGTTGTAAGAAAAAAAAACATTTATTTGTACAACGTTTGTACAGAGTTACAAGAGGTGCTCGAAATGCCGACCATTTGCTGGAGTACATGCGTCACAACGACGTTGCATAGACAACCGGACTTTCTGGAATATACCCGACATTTCCCGGATGTTTGCGGCGGCGGCAACCGATATGCGTGCTTCAAGGTCCATAGCACTAGCAACAGGGGTCTCGCACATCATGTTTTTCATCGTACCATAAAAAAGTCGATTGGAGATAAATCCGATGACCGTGGTGGTCAACAAACCGGTCCACCGAGACCAATCCATTGAGCTCCAAATATTTTCTGGTCAGGTAACTACGCACATCATTTGCAAAATGTACTGGAGCGCCGTCATGCTGGAACCACACGTCAGACAGCTTTGCGCGTGAATGGGAGTTGTGGCCACAAAGCGCCCTCTACCACCGTCATGCGTTCGTTTGCGCCTATGCTTTCCAATGTGAAATGGTCTTCTTATCCTATTCCTTACTTCCTCACCAAATATTGATGATGAATTCAGATACACTCTGTATATTTATATGTTTTCATACAAAATAAAATTGAAATGGATCGATATTTTTACATTTCAGGTCATCTCTATCTAAAGAAGAAAAACTATAGCAGTATACACTAATATAAAAAGGGGTACACTCGTAGAGAAATGCTTCAAAAGCACGTTCAAATAAACAGTTTTTCGAGATAAGCTATAGTTTGAGAAAAATGTAATGTCAAACACAGAATATTTGAGCTGCGAGTTCGCGTTCTCACAGACCAACAGTAGTAAGACCACTAATATTTGTAAGCAGCATTTTGCAGGCTGTTAATTTCAAATTATTTTACTTTTTATGCGCTTCTGAAGGGGAAACTGCTCTTCTGCATCGGCGTCCCTCGAGTTTCTTTGCCTCGTACCGCCCAAACTATAAGATGCAAAAATATGGAATTGGAACACGCTAAAATAAACTGTTTTTTTTTTCATTTAAACTTTAGTTTGACTTGAAACAGGTCGCCAAAAAGCTCAGCGAGAGCCAGCAAGTGGGAGGCGAAGATTAGCGCGACATTTGAGTTTCTTTGTCTCGTATCGCATAAATTATAGCATACAAATTATGAAATTGGGTACATTTGTAGAAGAATATTAGGGAAATCCGCTGAAATAAACCGTTTTTAGATTCATTTCAGCGAGTTCGCGTCCTGGGCAGACTAGCAATAGCAAGACCACGAATTTTTGCAGGCATGTACCTAAATAGTTGAATTTTTGCAATTTAGAACTTTGCAATGTAGTCCTACCCCTTTTTCTCAAATTTAGATTGAGTTCGAGTTATTTCATTTTTATACACTTCTGTAGAGAACATTTTTCTTTAGTATGAACATGGGTCGAGTCGATTGGGAGAACAAGAGTGGTTCTCTGCGCCGGCAAGTTAGTGACTGCCAGCGAACATAAGGCGAATCCCAATGGACGTATTACGCCTGCATAACAGGCGGCACAAAACATACCTAGAGAATAAAGGCCGGAGCTCCCTACTCACGAAGCGAGTTCTGGAGGTTGGCGGGCGTTGTAGAGTGCAAGGAAGAGCCCCCCCCCCCCCCCCTTAGTAATTTAAATTAAAATATCCTCAAATAAATTGGAACGTAAAGGACCGTCCATTTCATTCGTTAAATTAATATAAAACGTTACATGTGTATAAAATAACTAATTTTGATCACGATCTTCTATATGTTTCTTAACATCGCTCAATTTTGTATAAAAATGTCGTTCGTGTTATCTGTTAAATATAAAATATCTGTTAAATATATCAAAGCTGTTTCAATTCAATAAATAATGAATTCCATGTTCAGGTAAAAATCGTGTCAATGATTGATAGCCGGATTTTTAATCCTATCGCGGTATTTATCATGGGTGACATTCTTAATGACTTCCTTTCTAACCGACCCAATTTCATAAAATTTTACTGGGGAGTCACTTGTAGGTTCATCGGATTTGGGGCCGATTCGGGATGACAAAAAATCCATGCCTTGTTTTAAAAAGGCTCCACAAAATGTGTCAAAATCTCAAATAAAAGATTACATTACACATCCAAGATAGAAAGTTGCCACGTCGTCCCAATAGATCAACGGTAGAGCAGCAGCGAGGGCGCCGAAACGAATGAACCCTGGGTAAAGATGTGTGCAAAGATGTCTGAGGTCTGAAAGTGATCCTAGGACGACAAGTACGGATTCAGTGGACTCTGGAAGATTGAAAGAAGATTTCAAATTAGGAAGACACCGATCACTCAGGATACCAACCTGGGTAAAAATAGTAGTAGTAGGGGGCTAACCTGAGGAAAAATAGTAAGAGGTGGTCAGTTAGAAGGTTAGTGGCCCGCCAATCTGACATTAGAAGATGGAGAATGCAGAGTCCACCTCACGGATAGGAACTTGCCATGTCACCCCAATAGCTCAATGGTAGAGCGCCGGCTGGCCAGTTTGGAGATCCAGGGTTCAATTCCCGGTTGGGACAGAAAGGTTCTTTACAACATATGCTCAAATGTGTCTATTAAAGGGTTGTTTTATACATTAGTTTGGACGATGAAAAGAATAACATCAACCCCATTACTTTAGAACGAACCGTTCTTGAGAAATTTTAGTTTTTCGCATAATGGAATTCAAAGTGCCCACATCATTTCATTTCAAATAATAATACATGATATTTATTGTGCGCCACGAATCTCAATGTAATGGATGATTAAAGAAATAAAGCCAAAATGAACGACTTTGTAGGGAAATCCAATTTTTCTCATGACTAGATTGCATATGAATTATTGCACTTTATATATTACAACATTTAGAATGAAGCATTTTGGAGCACATATATATTACATATATATATACATATATATATGTATTCATATATATTACAATATATATTACAACGCTTGGAATGAAGCACATATATATACATATACAGGGTGTCCCAAAAAGATTGAAACGTGCTTTAATTCTTTACCTGTTGGAGATAAGTGGGCAATGTAAATTGCAAAAATGTTGAAAGTAAGGTAGGAAATAAGACTACGTTAATGGAATAGTCCTCCTATTCATTTTTAAAAAGTGACACTTTTTAAATTTTTATACGACCCCCTTAGACAAATTGGGTCGATCAATAAAAGGTTTATTTTTAATGCAACAAACTCATAAAAAAAAAAAGCCCGCATATCTGTATCTTTAAAATCAACTGAATTATGATAAAGGAAAAATCTGACTTATGCCGCTTTTCCGTACCGTGTGAAAGGCTGTTTCATCGGTGAAAATAGGGATCATAAACAAATGGACGATGGAAATTGTTTAGATCAAAAATACGTTAATACGTGTCAACATTTTTTATCACAAATGCATCTATATAAAGCATTACACAGACAGAGATCATATAAAGCAGTGGTACTCACTACGCGGTTGGGTATCCTTATCATCCAGTTTTATCTTTTTTGTGATATGTCACACATTTACGTTTCTAATTGGACATAGGGTCCCCATTCACAATGTTCAATTTTCAATTCAATATAACTCGCTCCATTTTAAAGATACAGATATGCGATGTTTTTAATGATCTTGTTGCATTAAAAATAAAAATTTCCTTATTGATCCAGTTTGTCTTAGGAAGTCGCATAAAAATTTATAAAGTGTAATATTTTGAAAATGAATGGGAGGACTATTTTATGAATGTAGGCTTATTTTAACATTTTTGCATTTTACATTGCCCACTTATCTCCAACAGGTAAAGAATAAAAGCGTGTGTCAATGTTTTTGGGACACTCTGTATATTACAGCATTTAAAATGAAGCATTTTGGAACACAAAATTATCTGGATTTGAGTAACATTCCAAGGACAGTATTAGCACATTCGAGCCATTCCTAATTCGAACAATCGCCCCTATTTGTGTCTTGTAAAAAGAAGCTCCAAGTTTAACAAAATTGTAATTAAACTTCATAAATCTTCCGAGCCCATTCATAGACGCGAATTTCGGATGTACGCCATTTTCTCTTCGTGAATGCGGCAGTCAAAACACAACCGTTTCTTATTAATGTTCTTTCGAGTTTGGAAAACTTGTAGAATAAGAGATATGATTAATCACACACACTTTACATGCACAACTACAATAATATATATATATATATATATATATATATATATATATATATATTCTTCTTTTAAATCCTGCAACCCTTTTGCGAAAACTGAAACAATTATTTATTTATTTATTTTTTTTTTTTTTTTTTTTTGAAAGATTGAGATTGGATTTCAATACCATGTAACAAAATGGAGCTTTCGTGATGAATTTCGAATATTTTCATAATGACTCTTTCCGTATTTTAATAAAGGATTGCGGATCCATTCCGAAAACTAGAGAAAGACGAGAGTAAAGAATACGGTATTCAAGTTATACTTAGTTATACTTTAGTTGGAACTTACACAAGTTTAGTCGAGAAAGTTTTAAAAAATTGGGCAGCATGCCGCTGGAAATGATCCTGGGGTGATGAATAGCGCGGAATACAAAGGAATGTCTGTGCGATAGACTCAAAAAGAAAAATGAACTAATGTGGTAATCAATCAGACGAAACTACTTTCCACAGATTTCATCTCAAGAGATTTTTAACCGAAGGATTTCCTACAAAATATTCCTGTCATTTTTCTGCACACAGTCACATTCATTTTATAGAATCCATTTTATTATGGCCATTCGGGTCCATCCCATTGCCATGGGAAACATCCGATGGGTTCTCATTTCATTTAATTACCTAGACTCAAAGAACTGTCATGGATTGGGGGAAGTCTATCCATTTATAACGCTCATGCTATTAATATTCTTTGCATCGATTCATTGAAGTCCATTTAAAACAATACTTCTCTCTTGCGGGCCCAGTAGATGGCGAGCTATTCCCGGCTCCGCTCAAACGGATTCTCATGAATTAAATCATTCCTTCCGAGAGGGTTCCGGTTTCATTTGGGTGGCACTTTTCGATCGTCCAAACAGATACTTTACATCTTCGGGTAGGTCGACGGTCTGGGTCGAAGTAGAAAAAATGAGCCACTCTTATGAATAGTCATGGATGACTTTTCATAAGTGTGTTTTTTACTGAATAAATTGAAACGAAGTACAAATAGGGAGTGATTGCATTCTGCGGTTCACAAACCTCTGTGCACCCACACAGCGAAATATTCCTCCAAAAATTGTTAGAAGATGTTCATAAAATCTTAAAACATTTTTATGTGCCCCATCGTCCAATATAAAATCTGTGAAAAACGAAGCCCAACCGTTTATAAGGAACTAAAAATGAGATGAATTTCGTGACACCACACACCCACTGTGGGACACCGAATGCCATGAAATTTTGTTTGAGGTAGTCTCCAGTTCATGTTTCGAATAGGGTTTATCGAGATATCAATGAAAAACGCTCAATCCAATTGGGAGGTTTCAATCCCCTCCCGCCGGGATGTAAGGGGCAAGTAGATTAGCAACCCTCCTTGGTTGGTGATGTCCCATTTGATCTCTTCCCATTTTATCCTGCGTCTCTTGTTATTCCCATTTCGTCCTGTTTGCACCCCTCCTAATTACCTTGAGGTCCTCACCTGTTGGTAGAGGGGGAAACTGTGTGCGTTCCCCAATAGTCTCTTCTCTTCACAGCCCTCCTCGCCTGTTGGAGGGATTGAGATTTGTTCCCCTTGCGACCGTTCCATTTGGTATGACTTTACTTTGTTAAAAAAATATACAGTAAAGATAATTTCCCTTTGGGAAGATCTATGTTCGTCTATATCTATTTTATACATAACTGGCAGTATTCCCGTTTTCGTATTGAAAATACATTATAAAGAAACTTAAAATTTACCATCAGGTGCACATTCCTATAGAATTCTAAATGACATTGTTATTCAAAACATTCTATTACAATAATTAAATTAAAGCTCCAAAAAGGAAGTTCTCTATTCTCGCTATACAAAACTCAATATTTAGTGTAGCAAAATGAAGGTCGCGTATACTGCACCCTATTTAAAATGACTGATGGGTAGGTTTCATAATTTTTTTTTTTTATTGTTAATATTACTAATGAAGACAACATAGAATGAAAATCTCGAAAAATGAACAACCTGAAAATTTTTCTCACGAAGATGGTTAACAATCATTGACATATTTTTCTAATTGTCCGAACAAACATTTTTCATTTCTATTTAGAATAATTTACTTGCAATTTCCCAATCTGCCGTCGATTCGACAATATCTTTGACATTTAGGTCATTTTTTCATTACAAACAAATGTGCCTCTGTCTCAAAGAAACGTTCAGAGTTCTTTCAAAAATGCCATGAGTGACATTTTAAAGAATTAGCTGATTGTCATAACATTAATAATTGATAAGTGATAAAAAAGCTCAACATTATTTTCTTTGGACATTAAATTGTGCAGCTTTATTTTATGAGATTATATTACTCCAGAACAGTATTATAGTTTTTATTGTTAAAATACTAGATATCTTAATCGAAGCTGTACGATAAATATAAATCCTTTGGACGTTTATATCTCCAAACCTATTAGTTAAATATGTAAACAATTTTTTTACTTATTTTGTTGAAAAGGAAAATATAGTGCACATTATGATTATATAAAATGATTTCAATATTTAAATATTTTTTCGAAAAGATCACAGTTTTTGTCCGAGCAATGATTTGCTTCACTTTGCTTATTTTCACTCGAAATATATTTGTAAATATAAGAGATAAATGTAAATAGTAAACGACAAAATGTTCAATAGGAAATCTAGTTTCTTGATTTATAATTTGTTTTATTCAGTTTTTTTTTCAGGACATCCTAAAAATGTCACTTACCTTAAAGCACTTAAATACTTGTGAAGCAATTTTAAATTCCCTTCCCTACTTGATCATTCTAGAATTTTTCAGGTTTTATTTTTTACTGAAATCACCAATTATTTCCGATTTTGCGTGTCATTTTCTTTGTTTCAAATTTTTTGATATTGGCATTTCATTTTTTTGTATTTCTAAGTTGAATGACCATTTGATATAAAATTTTGCTTTTATTATTATTAAGACTGCAGGCTACTAATTTTTCTTTAATTTAAGCGATAACTTTGGGTGATTTTTTATTCATTTAAATTTCTGTTTTATTGTTTAATTATTTATAAGCAATTTCTAAATTATCTTGATCGCAATATTTCGATCATTTTTTAAGTTATTTTATCAAGTAATATGAACTCATCATTATCATGTTAAAATTTCATCATTATGTTTTCTTTTTCATAACTACTAAATTATTTAATTATTTCATAACTACTAAATTCTTTATTTTTTTACTTTTCTGAATTTAAAAGTTTCAATATGGAATTTCGTATAAAAATGGCTAAAAAAGTCGGATGTAATATTTTTTTAATTATTCGCATGGGCTAAAATTTCAGATTTTTACTGGTTTGGCTCGCAAGTTCCAGTTCCCGAACTTGGTCTGAGTTTGAAGAATATTTTGAAAACTAGTTACATTATTAATTACTTTTACAAATTTACACTCAACATTTTCCACAAATGTTCCCCAGCTTTCACTAGTAAATGATCAATTTAGGTACAACATATATGAGGAAATCAAAGTTTAAGAGTTTCTGGAAAATACCCACTAAAACCCAACAAAGCCCAATAAAATTCGGGTGGGTTGAGTTTTTAAAAAAATTCTGCGGTTTTCAAACCTTTCAAATTCAGATGTTTAGCACATTTGAATATAAATTATTTCGGGCCGGACCAGGCCGAGATTCAATGGTCTTTGAACATAGCTAGGCCGGGCTCGGGTTCTACACCTGTAAAGTTCTTCGAGCTCGGGCCGGGTTTAAGCATTGACTCTGTCGGGTGGGGTGAAAGTGAAGCTGAATTTTTGACACACGGCCTTTACGTATGTCTATGTGTGTGTAAAGGTGTCCTGGCTATGTCTATGTGTGTGTAAAGGCCTTTGTAAGGCCTTTACACACACATACACATAGCCAGGATCTTGGGATGTTGAAAATACTAAGTTTCGTTTATGTAATTTTTCAAGCAAGAAGAGGTATGACTCTTAACCCCCCCCCCTTTGCTTATGCTACTGTATACACTTACTATATACAAATATATGACCCTAATAACGTTATATTGAAATTCAAACTTGTAAAGCGGTCAAAAATTGGAATTATAATGTTTGACTAAGTTATAATACTTTTGCTACTAGAGAGTACATTACAATACTAGAGAAAGTGATAGGTTAAAAAGTTTTGGATTCTGTTCGTCAATTAAGGGTTTGCACAACAACCACTACATAAACATATATATTCATGGTACTACAAAACAATTATAAGTATCCATTTCATAGGGATATCTGAAAAGACAGGATTTACTCTATCTAAATTATTTAAATATATTTAAATAACGCCAAACAACATATTTACAAGCAATATTTTTAATTTGTTCTCCTCGGAGCTCTTCGGAACTCATCCCCTAAGGAAGTCATTTGCACCCTTCTCAGTTGGGAGAAAGGGTGAGAAACAGGTGTACATTGGATAAGGGATGAAATGCTACTATTTTAAAAAAGGGTAGCGCAAGGGACGAAATGGGAAGAGATGAAGTGGGAATAAACCCCTTGGTTTGGGGGGTGGGTCCACGGGAGCTCGACCAACGCCACCTAGATAACTAATCCTATGCCTTATCTAGGTGGCGTTGGCTTGGCTTGGAGATGTGGACGGAGGCCGTCGAGGAGCAAAATGTCTCCCGAATTATAGTATATTGTTGAATAACAATAGTTGTAAATAATATCTTAAGTTGTTAATAATATCGGTGCTGAATAGGTGTGTGTGCTGTAGTGCAAAATAATAAATGATTTAATCCAGACAACTTCTATGCATCACCTGTATCTGGAGCAACGAACTCAATGTGAGCGGGAGAGCTTACACCAACCTTCCATAGACATTATGCAAACACTATTTTATCCGCTAATTTATTTGAAGAAAAATGTTGCTAAGCAACGGAATTAAATATAATAAGGAAGACCATTTTAATTGAACCTTCACCGATATAAATAATAAAGAAATGCATATAAAATAAATTTTATTCGAATTATATGGATGACTGAATTTTATCCATTACAGCTTTTTCATTGAAAGGTTAGGGGGATAAATGATATTTTCAATGTCTCAAGTCAACTCATTATGTTTAGCCAATTGTTGTAACAGAATGAAGAGTGTGCGTGTATGTCTTCTAATACCACTTCATTTTGGCATACATCCAATTTTGCAGCACTTTTATTTTGGCATAGATGGATCCAATTTCATTTTTCTGTGAAGCCGCTTATAAACGGGAACAGGAAGTTTTATTCTTTAGATCGACCTGTGAAGATCATTTTGCAGAGCGAAAACATAGATTCTCATACTTTTTCTATGATAATTGAATTAAATCTTATAATAGCATGTTTTGAATAACTATCTCATTTAGAATACTATAGGAATTTACACATGATTGTGAATTTTATGCTTCTTTATATTATATATTCCGCACGAAGAACGGCTATGCAGTACGGGTCATCTTCTACTGAATACACGGGGATATTTTCTAATGTACGAGAAGGTAAGTATTGGGGGTGTATCTTCCCATACAAATACAATTTTAGCACTTCCATTTGACATATATCGGCATCCATTACGGCCTTTGGGTTTAAAGACCAGGTGGATTATTGACATTTTCAATTTATTACTTTATCCGTTATTTTTTGGTAATTATGAGATTTGAAACTCATGTATTGTAGATGGGTCATCTTCTACTGATACGCAGGTATATATATCTTCTAATATTTGAGAATATAAGCAGTACTGGTATATCTTCTCATACAACTTTAGCGCTTTTATTTTGGCATCTATTGGTTTAATTTCATATTTTTTTATAATTTGTTTACAGGCAGAACCGGGATATTTTATTCATCAGATCTTTCTGGCAAGATCATTTTGTATAGTAAGAACAGAGGTTGTTAAATTTATTTTTATAATAATTGAATTAAATCTTATAATAGCATGTTTTGAATAACAATTTCATTTAGAATACTAAAGAATTTGAATTTTCAGTTTCTTTATGTTATATGTTCCGTACGAAGAACGGATATAGTGCTAGTTCTAAATATAACGAGATAAAATAATAATTCTTACAATCTGTAAATACCATTAAAACATTTTCCCTCATATGAACCGTGAATTCTCTCCCCGTGTCCCTGCCTTTATCAGGTGACAAAGAACGGAAGCTTGTTTATTTATTGCTGGGCCCCATTCATTCTTTTGGGCCATCAACAGCACCTGGAGCTCACCATAAAAGTCATCCTCCTGGCGTCACTTCATCGGAAGAGACGACCGCCGCTTAAACGCCGTCAAGAGATCACAGATATAAAAATGGTTCCAGTTTTATGGGGAAGATGCGACACGATATTTAGAATGTTTGTGTAAGCCTTTGGTCTTTTCGTGGGGAAATTTCGCCCGAATTATAATAATGCTTGATCTGGATCATATTGGAATCCTCTATAACAGTGCTTCCCAAACTTTTTTAACTCGCGGCGCACTTTACAACAAATGAAAATTTGGCGGCGCACTTATTATATATATATATATACTAAAATATACATAAAATGAGTATTTATACAAACATAAAAAATGAAATTAAAGAAAATTATTAAGTACAGTACTTACTTTTTGTTTGGTAAATAAAAAAAATTATCAATGTGAAACATGGGCTTGATGTTTTTTCGCTGCATTCTCTATGTTTGGACGTATTTCAAATAAACAGACCCTCATTTTATCTTCATTGCAATGAAGTCTCGTTTATTTTTTACATTTAATATTAGTCAGTCAAGAAAATCCCAATTCGAATAAATATGATGTGGAAAACTGCACAATGGATAATGCTTTTTTAGCTACCGAGGGATATTCTTCTTTAATAGAAATCCCAAATGCATCAATAGGTAATTCTGCATGCTTGATTTTAAGTCCCCGATCATTGAAAATAGAAGCCAATTCTTCTTCTTCTTTTAAGTTCAAACCAATATTAGCTAAAATTTTTATGAATGGAATTTGGACCCAGTCATAATCTTCTGCATGCAGTGATGGAAAATAATAGTTTAATTTTTCGTCTAGAATTGTCAAATGCTCAACTACAATAGGAGTCTTTTCTTTTATGTTAGTTTTACCAAGTAATGAAAACATTTCAAAGTTACCATTTTTAGCTCAAGTTTTCCAAATTGCTATTTTTTTCTGAAATGCAATCAGTTTTTCTGTCGAAGTAAGAACATTTTCATTTTTACCTCGCATGCTTGTGTTAAGACTATTAAGATGTGTAAATATCTCTGTTAAATATTCCAGTTTAGAAATCCAAAAGTTCCATCTTAAATAGTCAGAGAAACGTTGGTGTTTTTCTCCTTAAAAAAAGCAAGTCATTCTTTCTGGAGTTCATGTATGCGACTTAAAACCTTTCCTCTTGATAGCCACCTGACTTCCGTCCGTAAAATTAAGCATTTACGTTGGGAATTCATATCTTACACAAATTTGTTCCAATAAGCGAGTTTTCAACGGTCTGCTTTTTATATAATTCACCATTTCAACAACTTGATCTAATGCGTCTTTTAATATAACTGGTAATGTTTTCAAAACTAGTACCTCTCTATGTAGAAAGCAATGAGTTCGGATAACATTTGGATTTTCTTGTTTTATTACGAGCCTAGTATGCACCATCAGTGCAAATTCCAACGCATGATTTCCGTGAAAAATTCCATTTTTTAAGATAGCCAGATAAAATATCAAATATATCTTGACCTTTTGTAGTGCCTGACATTTCTTTGCAGCAAAAAAATTGATTTATGATTGGATCTCCATCCATAAACCGAATAAATGTAAGTAATTGGGCCTTGTTGGTCATGTCAGTTGATTCATCAGTTTGCAAAGCAAATTCTGATTTCTGAAGATTATTTCACGCATTTTCTTCTATATCAGCAGACAAATCCATAATTCGCCTATGAATTGTATTATTTGAGAGAGGAATTTTGTTAATTTCTTGCTCTGCCTCATCCCCAAACATTATTTTAACCATCTTTCTATATGCGGGCAAGATAATAGACTCGGGTAAAGTATGAGACTTTATTTTTAATGCAATCATTTCGGCTATCTCAATAGAAGCGATTTGAGCCTTTTCTGAAATTGTAAACTTTTTTTAAATATTTACACTGCTTTGATTGTTGTTCTAACAGTCTTTTGAAATAATTCAAATATTTTCCTTGAAGATATCGGTATTTAGTTGCAAAATGTATTTTTAACTTACTAGGTAACATGGCTTTGTTAGACATTTTCTCGCCACAGACAAGGTAAAGAGGGAACGGATGATCGTCGTTTCCAGTCCAAGTAAAACCAAACTTTAAATAAGTATTACAGTACTGACGATTAAGCCTTGCTTTTACCATATTACTAGTACAAGGCTTAGTTAATTTTGACATACGTTCATGTTCAGGTTCACAACCGTCATTGTTATTTTTCCTCTTAATAAACCTATCCATTATTGTGGGAAATATATTTTACCTAAAAAATACTTACAGAAAAATGAATATTTTATAGCAGTATTTCGTACTAAATAAGCATTGTTTGCGCAAAAACAAAAGCAAAACAAAAAATCCTTCCAATCTGATCGAAATCAATTCTAAAACTAAGGTAAATGAGTCAATGACGAGTGGACAACAGAATGCCGTATCAGCCAATGAGTCTCCAATCGGCCCTCAAAGTGCAGACGCCACTCGGCATATCAACACCTGTTAATAATTCAATTTACAAATTTGCATGCGTATTTGCTTTGTCCATGAATTTTATTTTTTAATGAGTAAGTAGATTTTTTAATTAACTTTTAACATCTTTTCATAAATAAAATAAATATACCAGGAAATACCACATGCATTTTTTAATCAAAACTAATAACTATTAAAACGCATGAGAACCAACTGCCAGCGACACAGACAGACGTACCAATTGTGATCATTAAAAACACTCTTGTACGCAAAATACCGTATAAGCATAAATTAATTATATAATATGTTGGAGGAATTAACCTTATGCTTGTCATGTATTAATAATAATTACATATAATTCAACATAATATATATAAATATATACATATATAATTCAACATAATATATATATATATATATATATATATATATATATATATATATATATATATATATGTATATATATATATATATATGTATATATATATATATATATATATATATATGTATATATATATATGTATATATATATATATATATATATATGTATATACGGTATATAATTTTTTTAAAGTAAGCCTAACATTCATACTGAACGAAGCACTACACAAAAAATATGCAAGATATCATTTTAATATTATGATTTATATTAAGAGTTTTATTTCATATTTTACTCATTATTAATATAATTCTAAATCCTTCACGGCGCACCCAACTATACTTCGCGGCGCAGGGTTTGGGAACACTGCTCTATAACTATGAAAAAAATTAGGATGTGGAAGGCACATTACTTTCCCTACAGACTCCAATTCATTCTCTCTTGATTTATTTAATCATTCGTTAAATTGAGTTGAATGGCACAGATTAATACGCATCATTGCTTGAAGTGAGACTGCATGAGCACTTTGATTCAATTTTCGTTTTCATCGGATAGCTAGAAAGGATATATACAATTTTTGCGGCTAGATTGGCAAAAAAAAAGCAGATTATTTTATCCCGAATCGTATAAAAGTCTAATCAGCAGAATCTAAGGCACAATATTTTTAATACTAAATTGTACATTGAGCTCTTTTTCCGATGACACGCTGTCAAAAATTTTAAAATACCCAATTAACTTATATTTCACATCATTCTAAATTGACAATCTATATAAATAAAAATGAAAATCTGTCTGTCTGTCTGTCTGTCTGTCTGTCTGTCTGTCTGTTTGTCACACCATCACGGGAGAACGGCTGAACCGAATTTGATGAAATTTTGTGGGTAGCCCAGAAATAGCCCCACTTAAAATTATATCCGTGTTTTGAGTTTCTACGACCAGTGGTTCTCGAGATATTAGTAAAAAACGAAATTTTCGTTTGTCTCATCATCACGGAACAAACGGCTAAACCGAATTTAATGAAATTTGGTGAATAGCCTTGAAATATCCCCCCATAAATTTTGTCCAAGTTTCGAGTTTCTAAGACCTGGGGTTGTCGAGATATTAATGAAAAACGGAACTTTTTCCTAGGAGTTCTACTCCCTAACTCCGTGGTTTATCCAAACGAAAAGCTTGAAAATCGTTTGAAAGTGAATTAAAATTTAATCTCTGAGTTTGATGGGAGATTTTTTGCGTTAATTAGTCACTTTCTGAAAACATGAATTGTTTGAAACATGATTTAAAGGGGAAATCTATCTCCATGGTTCATGGTTTATTTAAAACAAGCTTTTACGGAACTATGAGAAGTATAGAGAAATCAAAATCGTTATTTAATTTCACAGTTTATGTTATAAGACATGACATATTTAACATGTTATAAGATTCTATCTTATATCATGTTACTCAGAAACGCAATTAAATTAAATCTGTCTGCTAATTTTAATAATTATTTTTTCGATTTGAATAATAAATAAATGGATATAAAAATATATTTTAGAAAAGAACCATTTGATTTTTCTTATAGCATTTTTGACTGGATAATATCAATTACGGTCTTCAGGTTTAAAAATTATTATTATTTGTATTTTCGGGGATTATTGATTCAAGGATTATTGATATTTTCAAGTTATTATGCAATTATTTTATTATGACAAAAATTGTTTAAACTCATATATTGTATGTTGTACGAATCTTCTACAAATACACGTGTATATCTTTTAATCTACGAGAATATAAGTAGTACAGGTATATTGACATATGTTTTGATATATATTGGCATATATTGGAATCAATTACGACCTTCTGGTATAAAGAGTACGGATATTATTGATGTTTTCAATTTATTACGTCATCTCTTTTATTTTGGCAAATATTTTTGAGACGCATATTGTAATACGGGCAATCTTCTACTAACACATTGGCATATTTTCTGATCTGCGACAATATAATTAGTACGGGGTTGCATATATTCATTCAATTCCTATTTTTTCTTCTGTAAATTTGCTTACAAAAGGGGGCAGGATGTTTTATTCTTCAGATCTGATCGTGAAGATAATTTTGCATAGTGAGAACATATATTCTTAAACTTCTCTTTAGGAGCAATAAATTTAATATTTTAACAGAATTTGCACATGATTGCGAACTTTAAGTTTCTTTAAATTATACACTCCGTACGAATAACGGGTGTGCTGTTAGTGGTTAATAAATTTTAACATTTTAGGAGGATATATCATGTTGCTCGGCATCGCAATTAAATTAAATGTGTTTGTTAATGTTTTTATTATTTTTTTTCGATTTAAATAATAAATAAATGGATAAATGGATATAAAAGTATATCTTATGAATGGACGGTTTGATTTTTCTTTTAATTATATTAATTGCTGACTGCGTACATCAATTTCATTTATTTTGGCAAAGAGTTTTCAAGCTTATATCGTATTTAGCTACTAAACTCATATATTGTGTTTAGCCAATAAATTCATATAGCCGATTGTTGAAACAGAAAAAGAGTAGAGCGGGTATATCTTCTAATACAATTGTAGTGTTTTCATTTAGTTTATTGAAACGGGATAAGAAAGTTTCATTCAGATCTGCAAATTCAAAGCTACGAATTTGGAGGGATATCGCTAATTTGACAACTTTTCTTAAACTTTGCCAAATTGACGGAAATGTCGCCAAATTGATATAAACGACACACAAACAGCTGCCATAAACCTTCGGGTTGGTCGTGTGGCTTGGGTCTTCTACATATCAATGAAATTTTTTTTTGTTTTGTTAGAAGAGAGTACTGAAATGATGTTTGGTTAGCATTTATCTGTCAGACCAACCATCCTACTTAGTAATACATTTAGCGAATTTTTAAAATGTCACCAAATTGATAAAAATGTTTTCAAATCTATAAAAATATCTTGAAATTGATAAAATTGCGCTACATAAATGATATTAATTGTTTTTTGTTAGGGGATAGTATTGTGATGATATTTCGTCAATTTGTCGCAAAGTGGAACTGTCAGTTCTACAGTCCCTCTTGGCGATAAATTTGGCGATTTTTTAAAATGTCGCTAATTTGACGAAACTGTCGCCAAATGTTCCATAGAAATATAACTATTTAGACGATATTTTTTCTACCAATTTATTTGAAGCAAATGATATCTCACTTAGCAACGGATTTAAATCCAATGTGTTTATGCGGCAGACGATTTTTATTAAATCCTTTCCGATTTGAATAATGAAGATATGTATATAAAATAAATTTCATTGCCATTTCATTTTGGATTGGATAATATCAATTATACTCTTCAGGTTTAAACATTATTATTATTGATATTTTCCGGAATTATTGATTCAGGGATTATTGATATTTTTAAGTTATTACGCCATTGTTTTATTGCGGCAAAAATTGCTGACACACGCATATTGTACGTTGTACGAGTAATCTTCTAGGAATGCACGGGTATATCTTCTAACCTTCGAGAATATAAGTAGTACAGGTATATTGGCATATATTTTGACATATATTGGAATCAAGTACAGTCTTCTGGTATGAAGATTAAGTGGATTAATTATATATTCAATTTATTACGTCGTCTGTTGTATTTTACCAAAAAACATTTGTGACTCATATTGCAAAACGGGTAATCTTCTATTAATAATCGGACATTATAAGTAGTACGTGTATATCTTCCCATATAATTTTAGCACTTTAATTTTGACATATATTGGAATAAATGACTGTCTTCAGATTTAAAGATTACGGGTTTATTGGTATTTTCAATTTATACATGTAATCTACTAATACAGGTTATATTTTCTAATATTCGCGTATATAATTAGTACGGGTCCCATACAATTTTAACGCTTTTATTTTGCATATATTGATTCAATTCCATATTTTTTTTTATATTTGCTTACATAAGGGGTCCAAGATGTTTTATTCTTCAGATATGTCTATGAAGATAATTTTATATAGCGAGAACAGAGATTCTTACACTTCTTTTTAGGAGCATTATATTAAATATTTTAACAGAATATTTTGATTAAACATGTCATTTAGTATACTATAAGAATTTGGGCATGATTATGAATTTCAAGATTCTTTATATTATATACTCCGTATGAAGAACGGGTATGCTGCTAGTCTATATAAATAAAATTTAAAATCTGTCTGTATGTCTGTTTGTCCCGTCATCACGGAAAAAGGACTGAACCGAATTGGATTACATTTTGTGGGTAGCCTGGAAATAGTCACACTTAAAATTTAATCCATGTTTGGAGTTTTTACGATCAATGGTTCTCGAGATATTAGTAAAAAACGAAATTTTCGTTTGTCTCAACATCACTAGAGAACGGCTGAACTGAATTTGATGAAATTTTGTGGATAGCCTTGAAATTGCCCCCCATAAATTTAGCCCAAGTTTCGTGTATCTGAGTCCAGGGGTTGTCGAAATATTAATGAAAAACGAAACTTTTCCCTAGGAGTTCTACTCTCTAACTCCGTGGTTTATCCAAACGAAAAGCTTGAAAATCATTTGAAAGTAAATTAAAACTTTATCTCTGAGTTTGATGGGAGATTTTTTGCGCTAAGTCACTTTCTGAAAACATGAATTGTTTGAAACATGATTTAAATGGGACATCTATCTCCATGGTTTATTTCTCACAAGCACTGACAAGCACTCACAAGCACTCACACGCACACAAGCACTCACAAGCACTCACACGCACACAAGCACTCACAAGCACTCACACGCACACAAGCACTCACACGCACACAAGCACTCACAAGCAATGAACAATGAAAAGTATAAAGAAATCAAAATGGTTATTTAATTTCGCAGTTTATGTGGAAGATTCTATCTTATATCATGTTGCTCAGAAATGCAATTAAATTAAATCTGTCTGTTAATTTTAATTATTATTTTTTCGATTTGGATAATAAATAAATGGATAAAAACTATATTTTAGAAAAGAACGATTTGATTTTTCTTATAGCATTTTTGACTGGATAATAACAATTACGGTTTTCAGGTTTAAACGTTATTATTATTGATATTTTCGGGGATTATTGATTCAGGGATTATTGATATTTTCAAGTTATTATGCAATTGTTTTATTATGACAAAAAATGTTTAAACTCATATATTGTGCGTTGTACGAGTAATCTTCTACAAATACACGGGTATATCTTCTAGGGCGCGGTAGCCCATTGGTTAGCGCGCTGGAGTTGCACTCGGTAGGCCCGGGTTCGATTCCAGCTGCTGCCAAAACTGCCGCCGTGTTCACGCGGAGTACGATCACGTTAAACATGTGGGTCCGTAAGTCCTTCCGAGAGGTTGGTGGTAGGGGAAGGAGGGTACGGTCCCTGTGGATGCCTCCCCCACTGTGTTCCGGTCTAAATTGGGTGGCACTTCCCGGCCGTCCAAACAGTTACCTTACACCTTTCTGGTAGGTCGGACGGTATGGGTCTCCACAACAACAACGGGTATATCTTCTTTTACTTCCCGGCTGTCCAAACGGTTACCTTACACCTTTCTGGTAGGTCGGACGGTCTGGGTCTCAACGGGTATATCTTCTAATCTACGAGAATATAAGTAGTGCAGGTATATTGGCATATGTTTTGATATATATTGGCATATATTGGAATCAATTACGACCTTCTGGTATACAGAGTACGGGGATTATTGATATTTTCAATTTATTACGTCATCTCTTTTATTTTTGCAAAGATTTTTGAGACTCATATTGTAATACAGTTAATCTTCTACTAACACACTGGCATATTTTCTAATCTCCGATAATATAAATAGTACGGAATTGCATATATTGATTAAATTCCTTTTTTTATTTGTAAATTTGCTTACAAAAGGGACCAGGATGTTTCATTCTTCAGATCTGCCCGTGAAGATAATTTTGCATAATGAGAACAGATGTTCTTAAACTTCTCATTAGGAGCAATAAATTTAATATTTTAACAGAATTTGCACATGATTGCGAATTATAAGTTTCTTTATATTATATACTAGCAGCATACCCGTTCTTCGTACGGAGTATATAATATAAATAAACTTAAAATTCACAATCATGTGCAAATTCCTATAGTATACTTAATGGCATTTTTAATCAAAATATTCTGTAAAAATATTTAACATAATGCTCCTAAAAAGAAGTTAAGGAATGGCTGTTCTCGTTATTCAAAATTATCTTCACGGGTAGATCTAAAGAATAAAATATCCTCGCCTTTTTTGTAAGCAAATTTATAAAAAGTATGGAATTGAATCAATATATGCAAAATAATAGCGTATTGTATGGGACCCGTATCACTTATATACGCGAATATTAGAAGATATAACCTGCATTAGTAGATTACATATATAAATTGAAAATATCAATAAATCCGTAATCTTTAAACCAGAAGGCAGTAATTAATTCCAATATGTGCCCAAATGAAAGTGCTAAAATTATATGGGAAGATAAACCCGTACTACTTATAATGTCATAGATTAGAAGATATGTCCTAGTCTTAGTAAAAGTTTACCCGTATTATAATATTTAGTTTGAAAAATTTTTGCCAATATATAACAGATTACGGGGATTATTGATATTTTTAATTTATTAAGTAATCTTCATACCGGAAGGCTTGATTCCAATATATTCCAATATACATGTACTACTTATATTCTCTTACATTAGAAGATATACCCGTGCATTTGTAGAAGATT
Organism: Amaurobius ferox; assembly: GCA_951213105.1. Taxonomy (NCBI): domain Eukaryota; kingdom Metazoa; phylum Arthropoda; class Arachnida; order Araneae; family Amaurobiidae; genus Amaurobius; species Amaurobius ferox. Next base: position 149,614,258 of record OX578143.1, read on the forward strand.
ACTCGTACAACGTACAATATATGAGTTTCAACAATTTTTGCCGCAATAAAACAATGCCATAAGAAATTGAAAATATCAATAATCTCTGAATCAATAATCCCCGAAAACATCCATAATAATAATGTTTAAACATGAAGATCGTAATTGATATTATCCAGTCAAAAATACGATGGCAATGGAATTTATTTTATATACATATCTTCATCATTAAAATCGGAAAAGATTTAATAAAAATCTTCTTCCTCATAAACACATTAAATTTAAATCCGTTGTTTAGCGACATGTTATGATTTGCTTCAAATAAATTGGTGGTCAAAATATCGTCTGCATATCTCTAATGAAGGTTTGGCGACATTTAAAAAAATCGCCAAATTTATCGCCAAGTGGGACTATAGAACTGACAGTCCCACTTGGCGATAAATTGACGAACCATCATCAAAATATTATCCCCTAAAAAAAACACAATTTCGTTTATTTAGGGCAATTTATCAATTTCAAAATATTTTTATCAATTTGGTGACATTTTAAAAATTCGCTAAATGGGTTACTAAGTAGGGCGGTTGGACTGACAGACAAATGCTAACGAAACACCATTTCAGTACTTTCTTCTAGCAAAACAAAATAAAATTCATTGATTTACGCCATTTTTATCAATTTGGGGACATTTCAATCAATTTGGCAACTTTTAAGAAATTTGCCAAGTTAGCGATATCCAGCCAAATTCGTAGCTCTAAATTCGCAGATCTGAATAAAATATCGCGATCCAGTTTGTATATACTAAATGAAAACACTAAAATATTATTAGAAGATTCTACTCTTTTTCCGTTTAAACAATTGGATAAATGAATTTATTGGGTAAACAGAATATGAGTTTATTAGCTAAACACAATATATAAGCTTAAAACCTCTTTGCTAAAATACATGAAAGTGATGTATGCAGTTCGCAATTAATATAATTAAAAAAAATCAAACCGTTCATTTATAAGATATATTGTAATATCCATTTATTTATTATTCAAATCGAAAAAGTAATAATAATCATTAACAAACACATTTAATTCCATTCCTTTGCCGAGCAACATGATATAAGGTAGAATCTTCCTCATAAAATGCGAAATTAAATAACTATTTTAATTTCTTTATACTTCTAATCGTTGAGTAAAAGCTTGTGGAATATAAAACATGGAGGTAGATTTTTCCACTTAAATTCATGTTTCAAACAATTCATGCTTTCAGATAGTGACTATTTAATGCAAAAATCCTGCATCAAACTCAAAAATAAAGTTTTAATTCCCTTTGACGCTTTAAACAAACGATTTTTATCCTTTCCGTTTGGATAAACCACGGAGTTGGAGAGTAGAACTCCTATAAAAAAAGTTCCGTTTTTCATTAATATCTCGACAACCCCTGGTCTTAAAAACTCGAAACTTGGGCAAAATTTATGGAGGGCTATTTCAAGGCCACCCACAAAATTTCATTAAATTCGGTTCAGCCGTTCACTCGTGATGATGAGACAAACGAAAGTTTCGTTTTTTACTAATATCTCGAGAACCACTGGTCGTAGAAATTCCAACCATAGACTAAATTTTAAGTGGGGCTATTTCTAGGCTACCCACAAAATTTCATCAAATTCGGTTCAGCCGTTCTCCCGTGATGATGGGACAAACAGACAGACAGACAGACAGACAGACAGACAGATTTTCAATTTTATTTATATAGACTCCGTACGAAGAACGGGTATGCTGCTAGTCTATATAAATAAAATTGAAAATCTGTCTGTCTGTCTGTCTGTATCATCATCACGAGAGAACGACTGAAAAGAATTTACCGAAATTTAGGAAAATCATATCATGTCGCTAAGCAACGGATTTAAATCCAATATGTTTATGCGTCAGACGATTTTTATTAAATCTTTCCCGATTTGAATAATATGTATATAAAATAAATTTCACCGACATTGCATTTTTGCAAAAATGAAAAAGCAGGTTCTTTTATCCCGAAATAATCAGCACCAGAATCAGCCATAAGGAAATTTGTTTCATTATTTTATGAGTTTGAGTGGATATATACATTGCACAGATAAACACACAGGCAGACAGACAGACACACACAACGTCACGTTCTTTCTTAAATGATCACAGTGCTGCACTAATTTACTTTATTTAAAAACTTAAAACCATGAAGGTAAAAGTACTTTCTAACTCGATGTTTAGAACTTCATCTGAAAAGACAATGCTATAAAATCCTCTGCTTCTCTATGTAAAATAAATAAACATTTCATTCATATCACTTTTATTCCTGGCTCCAGAGCTAAATAATTCTGTATTAAAAAAATTCAACAATTCTTAAACAACTCATCTTACAGCTTGATGTGCTTACATTCTGCATTCTTATAATTGCGTTGGCGCAGGATAGAGATGCACAGAAAATGCGGAGAAATAACGCAGTTTTAGTACAAATGCAAAACTAGATATAAATTTAAAAGAATTTTACTTTCGAAATCACGATTTTGAGACTGGGGAACAAAAGGATACGTGCCCTATTTTATTTTGAAGTGGGTTACGTGATCTCTTCATATTAAATGGGCGCCATTATTATTTTAATTTTCATTTAAAAATCTACCAAACCTATTTTGCTGAAATTTTTTTTACATATTTTTGGGGATAATTTGAATCATTTCTAACATTTTTAAAGCTATTTGAAAATTTTAACTTTGCTTAAAAAATGTTTGAAACATGAGATCCCATAGGGTTCGAGGTATTTTACATATTCAACCCGGGTTCAAAAGTAATTAGGTGATATTATTCACTTACATTCTAATATGACCCACAGAGCGTCTCAACATCATACTAAAATTTCATTTTGATAAAGTCATTTTTACGGCAGTGATCGTGCGAACGGGCGAACATGCAGACACACAGAATGAACAAAGTCATAAATAATTTTCAACATGTTGGAAAGTGTTGCAAACTGATTTATAGAGTCTACTTCACAATGTCCTTAATGCCAAATTGTACATAGGACTCTCTTCCGGGTGACACCTTGTAAAATTCTTCTAAAATACACAATTAACACACAATTTTACGTCATTCAAATTGACAATAACAAATCGGCCAGCATTCGCAATAAGCAGTAGAGCTCATATATTAAAATATTTTAATAATTCATTCCTTAATTTAACGTTCTTTTCGGTCATATAGAGTCATTTTTGTGATTTGGACGATATTTTTGTCAACCTGGTGCAAAATATTGCCAAGTGGGCTATATTTCGCTCAATGTGTCATCAAGTTCGGCAAATGGATCACCAAGAGAGAATTGTATTTCTTATATATAAATGGCTTTTTGCGATTTTATAGACGACAAATTACAAAATTATGACACGAAGTATCTTTTCTCGGGAATGGAATGAACTAGATCTACGGGAATGGATCGCATAATATTACGTATAAAAAGTGAATCTATTTCGCAATAGTTACTCCTCCTTTTTTTAACACTTTACAACATAGTTGAAAAGTCTTTATGACTTTGTTCATTTTGTCTGTCTGTCTGACTGTTAGCACGATAACTGCCGTAAAAATGACTTTATCAAAATGAAATTTTAGTATATTGTTCAAACGGTTTGTGGGACCTATGAGAATATAAATGAATAATATCATCCAATTAGTTTTGGATTGAATTCGGGTTGAAAAATTGAAATACATTGAACCCTATGGGACCTCATTTTTCAAACATTTTTTAAACAAATTTGAAATTCACAAATTTCTTCTAATGCTTTAGGAAATATTCAAATTATTCCATAAAATATATAAAAAAAATTTCAGCAAAATATGTTCAGTAGTTTTTTTAAAAAAATTTCAGCAAAATATGTTCAGTAGTTTTCTAAATAAAATTTAAAATAATAATTACACTTTTAAAGTTCTTTTTAATTCATATTTAGTGTTGTATCCATCCTAAAACTGCTTTATTTTTGCTTAAATTCTGTGCATCAACATACTGAAACAACACAATAACAATATATTTCAGTTTAAATGATCATCAAACTTTGATTATTTCTACAACGAAGCCTAATTTGCACCTATGGAGAATGTAAACAGCAAAATATGTAGAATGAACTGTATAAGAATTGCTGAGTAATTTAAGAACCCAAAGGTGTAGAATGTATAAGAATTATAGGTATATCTTATATTATAAGAAGGTATACGAATTACTGCATTTCTTTAACGCAAAATTATTTAGCTTATGGAGTCTGCAATATAGCTTATATGAATGAAACATTCATGGATTTTACACAGAGAAGAAGACGATTTTTTCGATGAAGTGTTAAGCATAGAGTTAAATAGTTAAATTACTTGTACCTCCATGGTTTTAAGTTTTTAATTAAAATAAAGTATTATAATATTGTGATGAATGAAAGGAATGGAAAAATGTTGATGAATGAAATGCTGCTTTTATAGAGAGAGCCAGTAGATTTATATTTCGATGACGTCATATAGTCGCAGTTTCGATGTCATTTGAATAAAGTTCATTTGTTTTCGACGAAGTTTTTAAATATAATAAATTATTGTAGTATTATGATAAGTTTAAAAATATTATCGAGGAATGTATAGCCTTTTCGAGATGTTTAAACCGATAATTTATATTTCAGTGCCGTCATTTGAATAAAGTTCAATTTTCTCGATGAAGTTTTAAATTTTTAAATATAATAAACTAATGTAATATTGTGATCATTTTAAAAATATTACCAACGAATGTATCGCATTTTAGAGGTGTTTAAATAAAATTGCATTGAAGTTGGAAAGTGTTTCATAATCATAGCTTTATGCATGATTGATCTTTGTTGTTTAATTTTATGTGATATTTTTGATATATTTATTTGAAAAAGTGCAGTGAAGGTTCTGATTTTCGGAGGATGTTCTCAGAATGCCAATCGAAAGTGTGGGGGATGTTTTGATCAACGTTTAAAATCAATAAATTTTCAGTATATACAGTTTGTAATCTTTGTACCTAGTTTTGTTCGAAATACTCCGTTCCTAAAACATCGTCTCCATACACACACAGAGAGAGAGACAGAGGGAGAGAGAGACTACCTCAAAAAAGATCGATGCGAGTCAATTCGAGTTCAGGAATGCGTTAGACGTATTATTCAAAAACTTGAATTGGAATGTTCGACGCCGTTCCAATACTTTACCTATACGTTACATAAAATAATTTATATTTATTTGTCCACGAGACGAATCAAGGTATATTATTTATTGAATGGAAATAAAAATGAGATACAACCCACATTAAACAAGATGTTTCGCAACCAATTGTCTTAAGAACGGTGCAGACATTCATAATGCAAAATCCTCCGTCACCGATCGAGTGCAGGCCAACCCCGGGTGAAAATGATTAGGGCGTGATCAGGTGTGAGTTTTCATGCGCCCGGATCTTGTATTCGTGCGTTTCGAATGGCCGGTGGTCACTTAGCGGTCATTCTGTGGCACGCACGCCGAGACATTACTCTCGCTAATCGAATGAGACACGAAAATTGCGTGTCGGAGGAAGAACACGAACCGAACAGCACTCCTCTCCCCCATGCTTCCTGCTGAATGCTGAAATTTATATTTTAAGTCTTTCTTCTTATTAGTTTAAATGGCCATTCATCATTCTTTCAAATGAAGCACATGTTTTGCGAGGAGGTTCTGGATGGAGAGAGTGGGTGACAGAATGGAACATGCGCCCTAGAATAGAAAACGCGAATGTTAGGCTTGCTGTTAGGATTAAATGAACGGACAGCATTCAAAAGAGGGACTCCATTATATATATAATCTATCTTCCAATAATGTTGCATTTAAAGTCAAAAACTTTCCTATGCTCTTGCACTTTGTGTTATACAACAATTATATTATCCAAGGTGATAACATTTATTTACAAACATCTGGTGTACCACAAGGTGGCTGTAGTAGTAGTATACTCGCTAACTTATATCTTTATTATTATGAATGTCATTTTAACATTAATTCATATATTATATATAGATATGCTGACGACTTAATTTGTATTATCATGGATGATTCCTATCCTATTAATATTGATTTTTACCCATCTAACCTAGAATTAATTCCTAATCAGCCTAGCGTTAGTCAAACTGTAAATTTTTTAGACCTAAATTTAGATACCCTCAATAATCATGTAATCACCAATCTATATGATAAAAAAGATTCTTACAACTTCACTATCATAAAGCTGCTATCATATCATTCTTGTAATTCTATTCAATTGCTTAGAAACATCATTTTAAACCAGCTATTTCGAATACATCGACTTTCTGATCCTCGGTTTTACTTTCTCCACATCAATAATCTTAAACGCATTTGTCAAAATTACCAATATCCGGAAGTATTTGCAAATAATATTATTAATAATTTCAAATATACCACGTAATTATTTTACACATGCATTATTTATCTTTGATTGGATAACTCAATTTTGAGAATTCACCCATTCTTATCACCTAACTTACAACTTGACCCGAGTCTAATACCATTTGCTATTTTCGTAAGTCTTTTGTAAGTCTCCATACATATTATGTATCGTTCAAATGTATTCATTCCGGTGCCCACTCGCATTGACGTAGTGAGGTGAAATGCTCAGTCGCTTGAACTTACATGTAGTAACAATGCTTGTGAGTTCATATTTCTGTTCCAGGAGGTATTATTTTTCTGATTTGTAATTCAATTGATTTATTTTTCTGCTTCCACTAGACAGTAGACAGTTCCAATGGTGTCTATAGTTAAATACTATCGCCATTGTCAGAAACTGGCTATTCTATCGGTTTTAATTCGAATCGTATGGCTGTCCTGATGAGAATGCAATTTCGAACTAACCGCCATTTTTTGTGTAGTTTCAATTGATTGTTCTCTATGTCTTAATCTATTATCTTGAGCTCATTATTTTCGCCTTTTCTCATTTTTGCCGTGTTTTCTTTCTTATTTTTATTTTTATTTATATTTATATACTTTTAATTGTGAATTTTGTATTCTAATATTCTTTTCATCCCCCTTTCCATTGTAGTGATATGTTACTTTCTATCTTTATCCTTAGTCTTGGTCTATAGTTACTCATTTGTAACAGATATGGGTTTTATTGTACATACAGTAGTTTATGCATAATTTTCGATTAAAATCTTTCAATTTATATATATATATATATATATATATATATATAATGTATATGTATATATATATATATATATATATATATATATAT